>VYZV01044573.1:1314-19823 GCA_013401275.1 Pandion haliaetus | reverse complement strand
TCCTAAGTTTAAATTCCTGTCAAAATTACAAATCATTATCTAAAAAGTAGACGAGTGTTTTAATTCCTGTGAACAACAACAGCATCTTTCTAAATCTCCCTAACAGAAGTTAGTTGAAGTTAGTTTCAATGACCATTTCAGTACTTGACATCCTGTGAACCCAGGGAGCTGCATCATATGCTTGCAGTGGAATATACTTCTTAGCTCCCAGCAATCTCTTTTCTTTAGTCTAAAGGGAAAAATTTATCATGAATGAAGATCCAAAAAATGAGCTTTTGACAAACCCATTTAATGTGGAATAGTCACAGAAAGAGCAGTGTTACCATCTTCAGATCTCTTTGATATGAGTTCTCTTTTAAGGAACACAGAAATACAGCAAATGTATCAATAATATCAGACTACTGTGAATGCAAGAAGTGTGAAGATTTTGTGGCCATATCAATGCATAACAGCTTAAACACTTATATCCAGAAAAGGATTTCAAATTAATTCAGAATAGCTAGCTTTAGCAAAAATGAGAATTATGGAAGATATTGTTTCTACAATATAAGCATTCAAATTATGAGCAAATCTATTTTTTCTGTCAAGAACATTCTCCTCAGCCAAGCCATATGGTTTATGCAATTTTTGTTTTAAAAACCCCCACATCTGAAGTTGTTTTCCACTAAAATAGTGGAACAAGACTCATGAAGTTTACACAAAAAAATTTACAAAAGCGCCTAGTGATTTTTACGCAGTCAGCCTCTCCTTGAAAAAGAAAGTGATGAACATAGTAATCTAATGTGACTGGAAGGGGTTGGAGATCTGTCTGTAGTTGTTTGATTTTTCAAGTGTTTGGGGAGAAAAAAGAATCTGCACACTCTTTGCAAATGGACAAAACTGCAACAGAGAAATATCCATCATCAATTAAAGTTCCAAAAGGGAACAGTACAACAGCTTGAGTTTTTGCCTCTTTGGTCAGGTCAAACACAATGTTAATTGTGGTGAGGACCTATCTTGAAAAGGAAAAAAAGTGTTAGTATTGTTACTGAAGCAATATGGAACAAAAAAAAGTCAGAGTTTAGGGACAGGAAAGGTGGGCAGAAAGAATGCTAACAAAACTGAAAACTGGAACAGAAACTTTCACAAGAGAAATTAAAATAAGACTTAAAACAGATGGAGACCGTAAATGGAATTAGGAGACCACATTCTAAAACAGGAGCTGGACATTGCAAATAAAAATTAAATGTAGAGTAACATCTGGAAATTTTCAGAATGAACTGAAAGATGGTACTAAGAAATAAAATCTTTGTTGGAATGGTAACTCTTGCTATGAATAAATCGGGTAGATCTAGATGCCCAAATTCACAACTTGCAGGCTGTAGTACTTGCAAGGACTGGTGAGGTGAAAACATGAGGTGATCAGCAACTAGAAGGTCTTCCAGGAAATGGGTGGGACCTATGTCCAAACTAGAGCTTACTCACAGAGGTGAACTGCAGGAATTATGTTCAAAAAGGGTAAACAAAACATCATGCCTAGAAGGAAATCAAAGGCTTACAGTCCAAAGACATGTTCAGCTGTCTTTTAGGTAAGCAGAAGACATGGATCACCAGACTTGTTACACTAGTTAAAATTTACTGAGGCTCAGAGGAAAGTCAGATTATTCCAGATAACATAATGTAAATGCCCACTAGAACTGCATTCAGAAATACTTCCTGAGAAAGTTCTGGTAACCATCTCTGTGGTCTGGCTCTCAGTATGCTGCAGAATTTAAGCCATGGAAGAGCATAAATTATCCTGCTCTGGCATCATACGATACTGGCACTATGGAGCTAGCCATCAATTTGACCCAACAACTTTTATGAGAAAAGAAAAAGAAGAAACCCCAACAGAAATGGAAGTGGTTATGTAGATGTGCTTTTCAGGCACACACAAATGCTAGTGATGACTTCTGAGATAAATTGGCAGCAGACTTGTTTTAAGCACTGAACTGGTGTTGGACTCTCAGATGTTAATCAGGAACATGAGATTAAGGGCGTGTGGAATTTACCGCTGAACGTCATTCAAAAGAAAAACCAGCTGCTGCTCAGGAAGATAGGAGGTGATTGCCATAAAGCTTAGAAATTCAGCTGTGTGTTTAATATGTACAAGTGATCCTAATCTAGTTCATGACATTATGAATGATTAAAAAAGTGATAGCCTTCTTCCATCAGAGAAAGGAAAATAGCAACACTGTAGCAATGAAAGCATGCAGTTCAATTAAATACTGACATGCAGGGAAAAAAAAAAAAACCAAACTGGCTAGGAATAGGATTGTTGTGGGCTGGCCAAGGCACACCATTTCAAATACCTATTGAGAGTCTTTCTCCAATGACAGAAAACAAGAAAATAATTTTAAAGGTCTGAGGAAGCCCCCAATAGACTTGACCCCCAAGAAATTCCACTGGGAAAATGATAGTGAATGTTGGGCTGTTGAGTGTGGAATAAATTCTGTTAAATTGATGGGAATTATTAAACCTGACATGCTAAAAGGCTAGAGAATAGGGAAACCAATACCCAATCACCTAATTCGGCAAAAATGGAGAGAGTAACTGGGGAAGGTGCATTCATCCAAGAACTGAAAAGCTGGAAATTGAGAAAGAAGTCTTGATAGCCAAGTTAGCACGAGATAATCATTGGATTTGATTATTCCTGATGACTGCCTAAAAAATGCCAGAAACCATATCTTAGAAAGTAAGCTTGTGGAAACCCCCATTCTAAAAGCAGCTCAGGTTTGCAGATGGTAAGCAATATTTTTTTAAATTATATTCTCCTTCTAGAGGTCAAAACTCTAATAGTATTTTACATTCCCTCCTCAGGCAAGGAAATATGAAAAATGGTTGAAACTTGCTTCAGGGTGACCTTAGCCACTGTTGTTAAAGAAATTATTTGTTGCTTCACTTCAAATTTTTCTGATAAGTAACAAAATAGTATAATGGAAAATCCATCTCAAAATGTAAAAGAACAGATGTAGGAGTTACTGGTAAGAAAAGGATGGGAGGATGAACTCACAGGATTTCCTCTGAATTTCTTCCAATTAGTATTGAATGTACAAAACTGAAATAGCCCAAGAGATTTCGTAGTCAGAAATGAGTTCTTAGAAGCAAAGGCACAAATTACACTGCATAGCATAAGACTAATAACAAAACTGAATGATACTGGTAAGCACATATGCCACTAAGGAAGAAGACGGCATAACCAATCTTGCATTATGATAAACCTGCGTAAAAGATTTTCTATTCATTAGCTATTGTTTTAGATACCAAAGAAAGTGTAACTTTATTTTGCAGAGTGGTACTTGGATGCCAGTGGAAATGGAACCAAAAGAACAAGGAGACAATATTAGTACCACTATTACTGTAGTATCACTGACTTTGTGGCAATTTGTATGGATAGAGTTGTATATTTCCTACTTTCAAAAGATTCATGGCTACTTTATCTCTCTTAACCTGTTTCCTGTGTTGGTGTCTGGAAAATATATTGAATAGGAATTGAAGTACTTCCGCGTAAGCTGAAGGCACCAGCATGAAACTGAATCAAAGGCAACCATTGCCTCATTGTTGCCAGGTGACTCCTGCAACCCAGCAGTGCTGTCACTCACCTTTGCAGAGAACACTCTATGTGCACCCTTTTCAAGTTACCTGCTGCAAGGATCTCAGCTTAGAGTCAGAGAAAATGTGCAATGGCCTTCTACAACTGGAACAGCCAATAACTTGTGAGGGCTCTAGCAGTGCCGCATGTTGGTGACCTGAGTCCCTGTCCAGCTCAGAAGCTGGCAATCAGTACTTGCTTGTAACGGAATAACTTCAACAGTTTTCCAGATCCTTTTCCAGTAAAAACTAAATGCACTGAAATTAAAAGAAGCCCCAGTGACTTATTCTTGCTGTTATTATATTATTATGATGTGTTTATTTCTGTTAGATTTGGGGCCCTAGTGAGATACCAGCACAAGAATGTCTTAGCAAATCTGGAAATCTGTATCTGGGCTATGGGCTGAAAGAACACATATTAAGTTCAACCACTCTGAGCAAGATGAAGTACTATTGTGTCCCGCACCACACTACCTGGTTTCGATTGGAAGAATCACCAGGTAGATGTGTTAGGAAGGAGAGGGGATGTGATCCTATAGACACTGAGCACCCCCTCTGAACAATGAGGGAATTCAGTCAGTGGTGTCATTGCCTTGAAGCTCAGACCCTGTTACATATTTGAGTAATCCAAAGAGCATCCACCAGCCTCTATCATTCATCATTTGGTGATATAAGTTAATCACCAAAGGGGGCCTAAACTAGTTACTTTGATGAAATGGTTCATAGAAGCAGAGACAAGTCTAAAGCCCATCTTTTTTTCCTGACTTACTTATAGGATAGCTATTGGTAAAAGCCCCAAACAGATCCTTTTTATTTGGTAGAAGTAAATGATATCTTAGAAGACTATGGCATTCCTTAAAGAGAAGAAAAATTAATTCAGACTGCTTGAACTAGACAAAACTAACATAATCTAATCCTGAACAGGCTCACGCTGTTGTAACGGAAATTTTGAGGAAAATGTTTGACTGAGTGAAGGGGTGTATATGAAAAAAGGCAGCATGGGAAAACTTTAAAAAGAAGGGCTGTTTTTATTAAATGGTATAAGAAAAAGCACAAGAGAGAAAAAATTAGTAAATCTCAATAATTCATATGGTATAAACAGAAATTAAACCAGCCCATATATAGAGAATGAGTTAGGTTGCATATACAAATTCTGATTTCCTCATAAGTAAAAATGGTAGAATCTTCAAATTTTGTTTCCCCCCAAATAAATTGATATTTATATTTTATTTGTCTCTGAACCAAAATAGAGTAAAACAGTTTCCAAGTTTCCTGCTAAATTAAAACTTCATGAATTCTAAAAAGAGTTCCCAGTTTTGCAAATCCATTACAAAATATCTATTTGTCATTTTAATATTATTTTTACTTCACATGTCTTATGAAACAGATTACATCCTCTGGTTTTCCATAGTAGCAGAGGTCTGACCCAAATGGTTAGTTTTTACCCCTATCATTTATATTTTCAAGTAATATAAAAATACTGAAAAGAAAGCATCCGTAATATCCAAAATGACATTTTGGTTCAGTAATCTGATATTACATTTATTTCTGAAATGGTAAATTCTGTATCAGAACTTTTTCCCACAGAGCTTTTTACTGAACTGAACTTGCTTTTATTTTGAAACATTTTAAATGCTCTCTTCATTTAGTGCTTTTTGAAAACTGTTCGGAAAAAAAGATTTTCCTCTTCAAGGCTGATAACACAGTTCTGAAAACTTCACTGGGAATGTCACTGAAATCCAAGGCAGTCTTCAGGGACTCAAGGAGCTCCATCAGAAAGTTTGATCAGGCAGCAAATGAAAAGCCTCGGAAGTTATTTAGATTGGAGTAAAATTTTTTTGAGTTGGCAAAGGGAAAATAGCCTGCTGAAGTCATGTCATCTGTAATTTCGTAAGTTATTTATTTTCTTTTAATCCTATTTGAAATATCAACATTTCTGGTACATTAGCTTGATTGGCAGAGGTGTTGTATGACTTGGGATAAACCCCAGTAAAACTTTTCATTCAATCTGAGATGGTCCAAGTTCTAAAGGAGTTCCCCTCAGCTGAAAACATCCACGCATTAGGAACATTGTCACATGGTTATTACCTCTTAACATCACAGCAAGTCAAAACTTCAGAGGGACAGACAGCAACATTCTTTAGTGCATATGCCTGAGCTTGACCTCATTTTAATCTCAGTAACGACCTGAAAGAAACCTTAAGTCATGGGAAATAATACTCAACTAACTGAGTAAAAAGAATATTATGATTTTTGAAAGTAACAGACATGACAAAAGATAGCTTGTAAAAGACTGCAGGACCACACCACATCACTATAGGCAGAACTATCTGCTTAAGATAATAGGAAGTACTATTTGAAATCTAACACTTCCATGAACTGTACAGCTATTCAACATTTTTCACCTTACCATTTTGTATTCTTTCCAGCTTTTTTGAAAATCCAGACTCCCATCTTCTCGGTGCTGTATAACTGTCCATCCTCCTCCAGCAATTTCCATATTGCAAAAGACCTATGCAATAATAAAAATTACAAAAAAAAAAGAAAACAACAAAAACCACAATAAAACAAACTTGCATTGGAATTCTTGCATCTTAGGGAAAAAAAATGGTTGTGAAAAAAGGAACTAAGGAAGCCTGTTTTCCTATGGATTCACGCCCTAGGACCTCAATGGTATCCTCAATTTCTTGATTACAACAGGAACTCTCCTTATGTTCAGTGTAATTCTACCAGTACTGTCTCTTTTTCTTTCAGCACATTACCAAAGAATATCTCCCCATCATCCCACTCTGTATCCTGAGCTTTCCTCTTCACATTCCCTCCATGCTCCTTTTATTTAATTTGCAGTGCCCCTGTAACCACTCCCTTCCTCTTAACAAACAGGAGTACTTCTTTCAGTGATAATAATGTTTTCTATAGCTTTTAGCAGAGTGTCATTCTGTCTAAAGAAAGAATCTTCAGGAATTCTTACAGAAAATACCTATTCAAGGAGTCCAAATCGTAGCATAGATGAGATTATTCTGTTTGTCTTTGTGTTGTAATGTTACCTACAGTGTGCCAGGCAGTGTCCCAAAACAGAAACAGCTGATCTCAGTCTAAGCTGCCTTACAGCTGACAGAGGACATAGAAACAGGCTGAAGAACAGTTGTCTGTGGGACAAGCTCAGAAGTTAACACCTATACTGAACAAGTGAGATCATACCCTGCCATCATTGCACTAATAAAATCCTAACTTAGATACTGAGATTCTGTATATTAAGGACAATTTAACAGTTTGACAGTTTTGATGAAGCATGTTAGAATATTGATTCAACTGAAATCTGTTAATAAATAATCCATATAATAATCAAAATGCATATTTAATTTTCATTCATTTTTCACTCTTCTTACATTATCCTTTCAAAAATATATAAGCTAAATTATGAAAAAATGCAAATACTGCTTATCCATTCACTTTTCTTGGTATGTGGCAAGTGATAGTATTCATTTTTGTTCCTGTTTTTGTATGATGCTTGATTTTAAGATCTGACTAAGTTTCTCAGTGCTACTCATTCAAGCAAAATTTCCTGATTTTCATTCCCATGTACTCATCCGTGCCATATTGGCACTGCAATTATCCTAAACTTCATTTGTCTCTACTCTTGAATAGCTATATCCCTCTTTTTAAGTAGGATGTCAGTATGTAAGAGGGTTGAAGAAGTGTCACCCATCAGCTTGGCTTTTGGCATTCACATCAACAAGAGTCAGTCCATTCAGCACTGCTCAATAATTTAAAGCTTTAAGTTTCTTTGCCAAATTGAAGGTTACTATCCAATTCAGTTAAATAAAAATTTGTCCCTCATTTGACTAGAGAACCTTATTCTACCCTCAGGCAAAGCAATTCCAAATCTTTCCTACTTATAATAAGCGTTGTCACAGTAATCCTGTGCAAGTGCTTTTGTTTTAATTTGCTCCAGGCATACTGAGTGAAGTCCCCATGTAGGTATAGGAAGGGAACAGAATACCGAACAATGCAAACATGTGAATTTGATTTAGGGTAACCACAAGAAAACCCACAATTTGCAAGACAAACATTTTGTCCCTATTCCTCCTTCAGGGAAGACACTGTGAGTCAAAACATTTATCTACAGGATTTAATTTCTTCAGTCTGATTTACAGTGAGAATTTCTAAATTATGGATTTACTTTCCTTATAAGTCATTTCAAGCTCCCATGAATCCACTGCCAATTTTTAAAACATTAAATCCTCAACTATATTAAGACTACTCATTTTTAAGGCGTGCACAAACAAATGATGGGGTTTTCATACTAAAATATAATAAAATACCTATAAAAATACACTGATGTTTTCTGAATAATAGAGCAAATTAAAAGAGAAAACTGTACAGTGAAAGAAAGATTTACCAGCAGCATATTATTCACTAGCCATCATTGTGTGGTCTGGCAGTGGTAGATACAAACACCTGCTGTATTAACAGGAGTGCCAAGCTGATTTTAGATGTTCACTGTGCATAGCTCTAGCCAACAAATGTCCTAGACTGGCTTCTGTCCCAGACAAGGTCAAGGCACTCAGCCATTAAACACCTTTTAACATGTTCTGATATTTAACCTTCTACCAGAAAAGAAAAGGATGAAGAAAAGTGACTTTGAATTTGTATGCATCTCTAGATTCTGACTTCATTGTCAATAAAATAACCTGATTTAGATTAAAAGAGCATCCAAAGCATTGCACTCTTCCTTAAATGCATGGGTAAAAATACTAAAGCTCCTAAAAGGCATATATGGGGTTATTTATATATATTTTAGCTTTATGGACTACATTATTATAAACTTCATAATAATCATTTAGAGATAAGCCCAATTTTAATGTAAACAAAAGGAGGGGGAATACCATATGGCATTTTAAGTGCACCTGCACTAAGACATCAAAAGTCTACATTGTTGCCATGGAGCAACAAGGTCAAGACCAGCCATTTGAGATTCAGGGAATGTGTCTCTGCTACGCAGAAACCAAGCCTGAAGGTAACCATGTCAGGACAACAGTTTCCACTGTATATGGGGCTAGCATACATTTAATGGGTTAAAATTCTGGCATATATGCTCAGAGAGACCATCAACAGCAATTTGGTAGGAAGTCCACAGGCAGAAAGTAGAGGGGAAGGATTGAAAGCTGCATTCATGGCAACAGTGGCAATTTTTTTTGCGCAGCCATGAAGACCCAGATATATAGACCCCACTAACTATTAAAAACATGACATTTTCAGTGCAGTGCACCCAAAAGTTGGTAGAAGACATGCTTGTAAGGGCATTAGAGGAGACAGTAAGAAAGTCAATACATTAATACAAGGGGAGATACGGAGGTTCTGTGTGCACTCAGAGCAATCCCACCGGCCTACTTCAGCTTCTGAAGGTGACATGGTTCCTTCAGCTCCAAAATGGTGACAAACTCACTCCCACTGCTCCTCTGCTCATCAACAGCCTCTCCATCCCCTGTAGCTGACCCCATCTCTGCAGGACACTAAGAGGACTTTTCTTGCCTTTGCTCTTACTATGGCCTGGGGACAATCATTTGGCAATACCATCAGGCATTGCACGCGCGCACACACACATCAAAGTAAACCAATTAATTAGCTTAATACTTTAAGCCTATCTTTCTTTTCCCATCTCAAAAAATATGGAATATTATTAATATCCTTTTAAATGGAAATGAATCACTAACTTTTGATGCAGGGCTGGAAAACTAATGAACTAAACTAATGAACTGTTGAAGCTAGAAACATGAAAGAAAAATTGCAATCCAAAATTGTAAGCAAATAAAAATGAGGCATATAAATGGTATGGAACTGTAAGCACAGTATAATTTTCTATGAATATATGAAGGTAAAACCAGCAAAAAACTAGAACTGACAGCAACATTTGTATATATGACAAAGGGATATTTTCTATTGAATGTCAGGATTCTAGTAAGTATCCCTCAGGAAATATAAAATGAAGTGAAGGTACATTTTTGTGACCTGAAGTATAAAATTACTATAAATGAGTTGCCAGTGGCTGTGAGTATTACAGAAGGTAATAATATATTAGGCCTCTTAAGATATGTCAGAGTTTTGCATTGCATTGTGGTAATCCAGATAACTAAGCTGGCTTTAAACAAGCGGGTATGTCTCCACACAGTACCTATCAGGATATTAGCTTGGGTCCCAGAGCAATCTAACTGTGTCAGTGTGGTTCCACCTCTGGGCTAATTAGTCCTGGCACAGTGCTCTGGTGATGTGACGTTGAAGCTATCTCAGCTGGAGTTAGTCCAGCTATCTCTCTCTGCACAGCACTGTCTTGCAGACTGTTAATAGGACCTTAATGTCTGAAAAAACATCTGTTAAAGCAATCACTCTCCTCACTTGACTAACATGAACGTCCCTGGGATCAGCTTTTGCTGTATTATTGCTAGGGCAAGACAGAAACAGGTGGTAGCAGAAACACCCTCAACTCCCTCTTCCCCCCACCTCCTTTTTTTGTTAAAACGGGAAGCCTCCAGGAAAAAGTAATGCAATTGTATCACCTGAGTTGTGGAACCTGTATCGATTGATAGTAGCATCTGCAAACAGGGATATAGCGGAAACACAGGATATCTGGCATAGTGTCACTGTCCTTATATGACCAGTGAAGTGGGTTTGAGGCAAATACACTGGAAGCATCAGTGTCACAGTGCTTTCAGATAACTATTGCTCTTCATTGCAACTCAGCTTCTGGGGATCGTTCTTGAACTTTAATAAGGCTAAGAAAAGCCACTGCCAATTTGTACATGCAGTTTGGACTCTGATGTTACATCTCTGTTTTGAGCGGAAGAGCTTCTACAGAACTGTGTTTATTGTTCTTGTCCTGTTCAGTAATGCTTAAAGAGATCTCTGTACTTTACATCATGTCAAATATTTTTTAATTCACATTCACCAGAGTTATATTGATCTTTGCCCATAGCACTCTCCCACCCCAATTCTACTCATGGTTTCATGAACTCTAATGCCTTAGTAAACTACTTTGTCTTGATATTTACAGGCTTCCAAAGGCCTCTAATAAATCAAATTCAGTTTAGAAATAAATTTTATATATCTTTTTGTAAATCTTTACCTTTAAAAACTACTGATTCTGCTATTTCTTTCCCTGTGCTACCAGATAATCTGCCCCATCACCTTCCTCATTATAGCACTTTACTAATTCTCTTCTAAACCTTATCGCAGATTTATTTGCAGCCATAGTCTGATTCAACTGAATTTGCCAAGTGGGAGGAAGTGAGTCAACTACTGAGTGTATATTGGAACTTACAAAGGATTCTCTGTCAGTGAGAAAGAAGAATGTCTGGAATAATACAATTTATAATTTTCTTCGGTCTACTGTATTTTTTTCAAGACTGACTATAGCACAGGTTATTTATACCAGTACAACATTTTGCAGAATGAGAACTTCAATAAAGGCTCCAAATGCTCCTTTAAGGCCAGAGCAACATCACCTGAACAAATGAGAAAATAAAACAATTGTTTACTTTACCTTTTTAGGATCTGACACATTGTTAATATAAATAGTGTAGACCCCGCTTTTGTTAAAACCAGATTGGTATACATCTGCACAGTCTCTGAAAGGCTTTTCTTCTTCCTTTTTTGCATTCTTTAGTAAAACTGCAAAACAAAAAAACATGATAATATAAGTTACAAGAGCAATCTTAAGCATTTCTGTATCAAGGAAGTCCACTTCTGAACACTGTATTCCTTTTAAACATACACAGTAATAACTGTTCTATGGTCCTTACACAGTTAGTGCATTTGGTAAATTCTGTTAAAGAACTAGTATGAAACTTTCAGACAGATGGCAGGGTAGGCACCTGCAGAAGTCATGATGCAAATAGCTAAACAGAGCATCCTGCCTACCGAGAGGTGAACACAGTGCATTCCTTCTGAGTGCAAAGGTCTGTGCAGCTGCAGGTGTTGCCTCTGACTCAAACTGTGTCTGGGAATTTGCCAAAGAATACCCCAGAATTAGCACATGGAGGTAGAAAACTTGTTCAGTGTTGTGAGCTGACACAGATGCTCACCTAAGACAGCAACGTAGAACCCTGGAAGGAGAGAGCTTGTGCCCTTCCTCCATGAGGTACTGCCTTTTGAGCAGCCTAGGGGCTTGAGGCAAGGGAGCTGTTTGCTTAAATTTATTTTTTTGGCAGAGAATTATTTAATTATTTTCATATCTACATATATAAAAGTTGCTAGATACAATTAGTGGAAAAAAAAGACGAAAAATCAGTGCTACTGGAGTCAGTTGTTTAGAGTCATGATTTATTGAGTTTATTTTTAGCTCAGAACAGAAAAACAATGCTAGAACACCAGTGCAGATCTTGATCTTGTATATTGCAGACAGACCACATATATGAGTCTGGACTGAGAAATCAGGAGAGTAAGATGTTTGGGGATCTCCATCTTGAACAACCAGGAGATTCCCTGTAGAAGGAGTAACATCTGAGAGTGTTCCTTCACTTTCACAAACAAAAGTAGTGTGACCCCACACGATACTGAAGGATATGACTTCATTCCAACAACACATACTTTAAGCACATCAGTATTCCCATGGAAATCCATCAGCCTACTCAGATTCTTACAAGTTAAACATGTCCTTAAGTGCTGTGCAGGGCCCGGGCCAGCACTTCATTAATCCCTACAATAAGGAAACAATGTTTAAGTCCTCCAGACACACTCATCGTCTGGTGACAGACACATCTTTTTCATTTTTGGCTTGAAAGTGTGAGTTACAGGTACAAAAGGGACTACGCCTTATTCATTCTCAATGAACTGGCCTGTGCTGCAAAACTTGAGCTTAATGACAATGGTGTGTAAAAAAGCAACAGCCTTGCACAGCATGTGGGACTATCCAGGCCATAAGATGGTATGCAATAATGCCAAGGCTTTGTAGCTTGGTATACTATCTGCCCTTTAAACACCTCAAAGCAGAATTTTAGGATGGCAAATTCCTGCCAGGCCAGTTGGCATTAATACCATTTCATAGGTGCAGAAACTGAGGAAGAGAAAGGTTAAATGTTTTACCTCATTGTTTTTGTAAAAAGGTGAAAATAGAAAAATAGTGAGAAATCCAATCCTGAACTGTCAGACTATCCTGCTCTCTAGGTAGGCATTTTACACGTCATATTTTTTTTTTCCCTTTTATGTGTTTTATTTTGTTCTTTTAAAATTTGATTTTAATAAACCAAAAAACCCCTTACTTCTCCCTTTCCATGTATTTGCTGCATATTTATGATTTTTGTCCAACACCATCAATAAAAATAAAACCTGGTTCATATACTTGCATATGAACTTCAATTAGAAAATCAATGGCTTTGGAACTTGGCCATATTTGGAAAAGGTAATGCTGGCAACGCAGTAGATGACACACTTTCCCATGGTGTGGGATGGCAGGGAGTGAGGTCCTCAGCAATGTACGCATCAACAGTGCACTCTCAAAGGCGCCATTTTTTAGATAAGACATAGAACTGAGGCCTTCACAGTTTGTGTTAATTAAAGATTTCACAGTACTTTCCTGTAAGCAGATGGTGTTAGCATCAGTGGCCAAAGTCCAACTTGAATAATTACTTGGGGCTGGAGCCAAAGCCTAGAGGAGTTAAAGCAAAGCCTCTCATTGATTTTAGGGGGCTTTAGATTAGATCCATTCTTCCTGGCCTGAATTTCTCTAATGCTGTTGTTTCAACTGTAGACATCAGTCTCTCCTGTCTAAATAATATATTTAGTTGTGCAGAGGCAGAGTGTTAATTTCCTTGAGTCTTCAAATACTTATAATTTAATATCTATATGTAGAGAGATTCTCTCACCTCTATTTAGCCATTATACACAAATTGAAAACCACTTGGAAATAACTGCTTAAGAGTCAATCAAGGAAATTTGAATTTGGTTTCTTTTTAACTGAAAGTTAGGAAAAAAAAAAACCATAAGCATATCCTAAAGTTCATATTATTTCAATTTTAAACAAGGTTAGATTTTCATTTCAGAGCAATTAGAATTAAAATTTATAATAATTTTCTAAGGAGATGGATCTCTAGGAAGCATACTTAGAAATGATTTTTTTCCTCATGCTTAAAGACTAGAAAAAAACACAATAGAACTGTTGTTGATGTAAGAGATGAAGGTGACAAAGACAGATGGATGCCATATATATGCCCAGTTCCTTCCACCCTTCTTCTCAGTATCAGCTGAAACACCTGAGATCACAGACAGCAGATGTGTTAATTTCCTATAGACTAAGCAACCCAATACCCTTCTTTTGTAGCAGTGGGTTATATTCAGTGAACTGCTGTAGCCAGGAGAAGATGGCTTTCCTTGGGTGCCTTTCGTCCTTCTCTCAGGAGGTGGTGCTCCCACTGGAAGAAAAGCTCAGCTCCTTGTGAAGGAGCTGAACTATTACAGATTGCAGCACAGTATATTAAGCATGACCAGCACAAAGTTCAGTTTTTTGTAATACATCAGACTGTAATTTGCAAGAACAGCCTAAAGTTATCAGAAAATTAATACTCAGGAATGTTTTTGGTAATGTTCTTTTAGGGTAAAATATGTTTTTTCTAAGGTTTGCTGTTGTTTTTCTAACTTAATATTCCATACAATTTCCAAACCACTTCTACCTACTACAGCTCCAGACTGTTTTTTCTGTAACGTTACATAGACCTTGAATCCTTATACATTAAGTGAAGTTCCTGAATGATGCATTGGCTCACATATGATAGATGTGTAAATAAATTTTAGAAAAAGTAACAAAGCTCAAAGAAAGTAGTTCTAAAACAAAACACATAGCCATTACACTTCTATCTTCAGCTTCAAGATCTTAATTGACTTTACACAGATTTCTAATGTTAGTTTAACTATTTTCAAATACAATGCTTACACCAACGTTTTATGTACCTGAAGACGACGATAAGGCTATGTCAAGCAAAATAATATTATAATTTTTAAACCTGAATGCTTAGCCAAAGTTTGGACCCCTGGAGGGTCCAAACTAGTGATGAAGTCATGCTCCTTTGAAGCAATGATGCCTATCTGGAAAATCCTGCTTTCCTGAATGGAAGAATAATTAGCAAGAGAAATAACTTCTTCTTTCATTGCATTTTCCAAAGTCTTTTGGTTTCTTGGGCTTTCTCCTTGAGCTACACTACCCGTGCTTCCCTGCTTGATGAATTATTTTTTTCAGTTATCAGTCTTTTGGCTGTTCTTCTCCCTGATGCCCTAGACGATGATTTGAGTCCAGGCAATACAGCTGGTACCATCCATAACTGCCCAGAGCTCTGTCAGACGGCTGCTCCTATGTAGAGGCAACAGCCCTGGCAGTGCAACTGCTCTGCAGCCCCATGGAGAAACAGGAACCCAAATCACTGAGGTTTCAGCTAACCTATAGGCTGTGAACTGCCAGGGCTGAGCAGCTGTTCTGCTGCTTCTACTAACAGGGTATTAACCTTCAGTAGAAGTCTGGGTCAGCACCTGAAGTTGTTGCCTTTTCCATTTTCTTAGAAAGGATAACTGGCACTTGCAAGTGAGAGAGCTCACATATATAGGGCCTTTTCCCAAAATACCCAGGGGAAACCCTTAACTGATTGTTATTTGTGTGTGCCTCTGTGTAGGGTCAGACTATTCTTCTGCTATCAGTTATGAAAATAAGTCAACAGTAAATGAGTTTACTAGTTCCTAACAGCTGTCACAAATGAAGGATGCCAGCTTTTCTGCCCAGGTGTAAAGAAATACAGACTACTAGGAATAAACAGCTTCCGAAATATTTAGTAATCTAAAGTTCTCCTCTAGGAATACAAAATTTAAAACATGCAATATCTATCTTTTTTCCTAGCTGTATGAAAATTACCTAATCTCATCTCTACTAGAAAAAAATATTTTTAAAAATATCCTTGATTTTTTAAATGGAGATTTTTGATTGTTTTTGAGAAAATGAAGTGGTTATCTCATTGCTTTTCAAGTCTCCATCAGATATTTGGTGAACAAAAAAGTGCAGTTTGTCTGTAAGCAATAAAGAATGTTAAACTGCAGTACATTATGTTGACTGAATCAATAAAATCACATTCATGTTTACTAAATTATTTAAGATCTGAGCTGCCATATTTGTGAAATCAGTTGAGACTGAGTTAATCACTAGATTCTTATGTCCTTTAGGGATACTGCCAGCAAATGAAAGGTAGCTGTTAGTTATTTGGCATGATACTGACTTATTTGGACAGATTCGCAGACATTTCTGTAGTGTCTTAGTGAATTATTATATTTTCATTGTTCAAATGTTTTATTCACATGAATCTAATTTTCTTATAGGACTTAATCAGACATTTTAAAAAATTCTTCATGCTTTTGAAGCCAGAAAGGAAAAGTCTCTCTCCATATCTTATTGGAAAATATAATTGACGTAAATTTTAGCTGCTCTGTCAAAAGCATCTGAGGTGAAAAATTCTGTCCCCAGATGAGCAGCTTCTAAAAAATCAAAAAGGAGAAGGTTATAAATTGATGGGTTTTACCTACAGCTGTAGCACTCCAGGACAGGGTCATTCAAGGACTACCAAACGGCAGGTTTTGTCTAGATCCAGACTGCAAATAAATTTCTCCTTGATCTTGTCATGGTTCCAGACACATGGTGGGGAATCCTGTATTTCTATGGAAGACCCTGTATCTGACCTCTTTCCCACCATTTGGGTGCAGCTCCTGTGCACCACCACAGTTCCATTTATGATGGCAAATAGCGCCTAGCTTGCACAAAATCAAATCAGGAACAGTTTGCTAATGTTATCAAAAGGATGTCAGTCAGATATCCCCAGTGAGGAGGCCTGGAACACGGCCCGCACATGTATATAAGTTCCCAGACTTAGCAGCAGGAACCACAAACAGACTTGACAGAGAAAGGGTGAAGATTATTTTTGTTTTGAGGAGGAAAAATATGCAAAGAGTTACAGCCACTCAGTTTTTGCTGATTTACAGCCAGAGGTATAGTCTGTTGTTTCAGTGGCCTAGTTTTGCATATACCAGCCTCCACTTGAGAACAAACATTGAACTGCAACCTAACAGCTGGCTGCGACATCCAACTATTCCTTGCAACAAGACAACCCTGTGACAACACAGTTATGCTGCAAATGTCACACAAGCAGCAGGGAAAGGCACAAACCTGGAGGCTGACTTCCAGTCAGATATGCTTGCCAGGTAACCACAGTGCTATCTACAAACTAAAATGATAGTCACGTAAGAGCATATTTGTGTTTCCGTCAAAAAGGACTTGAAAAGTACATGTTCTGGATTCTAGTTTGTTCAGGTATGTAATACCTGCTATGTGTGTTTCCTCTCCAAAAAGTATTTCTGGATTATTGAAGCTACCACCATCACACAATATAGCCAATATGAAAATTACAATCCACTGAGATCTATGAAATTTAAAAGTATTACAGTTACTTATTATTGATAAAACATTTCGAACTTTTTATGCATCTAGCTAGTTAAGTAAAAGTTTTAAATATGAAGTTATATGCACTTAGTACCCAATTCTAAATTATTACAAAGACAAACTACCACCACCTGATTGAAAACTTTCTCCAATGCCAACTTTATTTCCTCCTGTATTAATACTATATTTTATTTTCATCTCCTCAAAGTCTGAATATGATCTTAAAAAAAAAGGGGGGGCATATTAATATGAACGCTGCATCTGGATATCTTGGACTCCAGCAGTCTTCTCAGATAAGTCGTTGTGCATGCTTGTGTATTCACATTTGTTTATTAGGGAGGTGAGAGAAAGTTTAGGACTGGAGTTCGAAAATACCATTTTCTTCCAGCAAAGTATGCATTCACCAAAATGCTTTTCAAAGTAATATTTCTTCGTGAGATTGCTTTGAATCTGGCAAAAAAGAGCTGGCCAAAGGCAAATTGGAAAAAAAAAGTTCATTTTGACATACTGGAATAAATTTTTTCTCTGTTGGGAACTATTGATCCATAATCAAGTTTANTGGGAACTATTGCTCCATAATCAAGTTTATGGATTATAAATCTGCAGATTCTAGTTTATAAAACTTTATTGTCAAGGCTCCCATTAATCCCAAATGAAGTTATGAGAGTGGCTATACTATGTTACTTTGCCACTCCACCCTCTCCAGTGTCCCATCTCCAGCATCAGAGGCCCTAGAAGTCATGGGGCTTCCTCACCAGACTTGATCTTTTAACCCTCAATGCTCTTCTGTTTTCCTCTTTGCTTGTAAGATTATAAATTACTTATTTTCTCCTTATTTTCCTTTTCCTTTAGGCCTTTCCCTCCCCCAGAGGACCCTAAGGTTTTGCAAAGGCTAGGCTAACACCTGGCCCAAAAAAAAGAGTCTTCAGTAGGAACAGATGATCCAAAGCAGATGACTGGAGAACAGCATAAGAGCAGGCAAGCATATCCACGAATTCACAGCATAGGCACTTCCTCTGCCAGATAGAATGTCTGTATATTTAATAGGCTTTGAAAGAATTTTCTCCTATGAATTTCTCCAGTTGCTTTTCTGAAGCCACATGAATTTTAATCATTCACGGTGTCCTATACCAAGGAACTCCGTACACATACCATGTGAAGGACAATCTCCCATTGTTAGCTTTTAACCAGTGTATTTCAACTCATGACCCTTCATTCTTCGCTAAAAGTGTTAGTAATTCTGCATCCATACTCTACAAGCCACCTATGATTTCTACTGCATTCTCCTTCTACATTATATTCTGCATTATCTTTTACACTGCCTGAGGTATCTCTGATACGATTAATGAATGCTATTTCACATCTTTGATCATCTGTCTTTGCAGATTTTTCCATCTTTTTTTGGTTTGAGGTTGGGTTTGGGTTTTTTTTTGAGGCA
>VYZV01044572.1:153512-171700 GCA_013401275.1 Pandion haliaetus | reverse complement strand
GGCGTGGTGTTTTAACTTTAGTGTGTAAGTACGGAGTGAAAGCCTCAATAGGTGTGCTAGATTTGTGGAAATCTTCCACCTTGCACCCTGCACAGAATAAACCAATGTCTCCTCTCTAAACGTACTTCATGTGTTCCGGGAGTTACCTTCTGATCAGGTAACAGTCTGGCTCATATTAATCCTGGCCACAGTTTTCTGGAAGTAATGAAAGATCCAGAGTTGGATTTAATGATGGGAAACAGAAAGGGTGTGCATGTATACCTGAAAAGACACTGAGTTACTCCCACTCCATAAAAAAAATAGATGTTGCAGCGCTTTACAAGGGCAGTAAATCATTTTCTTATGGTTTAGTCACCCATAGCAGGCAGATTGTTTGCGAAAGAGGGAGATTTCAAAGCAAAGTACATATAAACTGTTGTACCTTGGAAATGAGGGCAAAAAAAGTGCAAATTCATGTCATGAGAGTCAAAAAAAAAAAAGGAAAAAAGGGAAAAAATGGAAAACACTCCCACATGATTCTATAAAATTCTCTGCTAGATTATGGAAGTATAGCCCTTTTTGTTTGCAGGCTGGGATACATATATGCTAAATCTACTAATGCAAAACATGATCTATAGAAGAGTCAAACTGAGTCATTAAACACAACAAAAACCATTTGAGTGGAGCACTGGACACTACAGTCTATAAACTCTATGCTATAGTTTGTAACACTGATTTATAAAATATTTTGGTTAAAGCTAGTATGAACAGATGTAATTCTACTCAGACAATAAAGTTGCTTCATTTTATATGTGGATTTAATGTGTGGTTCTCTCAGGTGCTGCTAGAAAATGTAAAGTACCTATATCCTCCAATTTCTATACTTTTTCTAAAACAGACACTGCAGTTTTAAGATCTGCTAAGTTAATGATCTCCATTAATCCTGGGTACATTCTAGCAACTAACACCTGCCAGTAGTTTAATCACAGGTTCCTATCTCAGCTGATAACCTAAGTTGTTATAGAACTCGTGAAGTTTTACTTGACAATTACAGCACAGATCTACACATAACTGGGCAGGATGAGAAAACATCACTGATGAGGAGAAAAAAATACCATAAAGTAAGGTTTGAAACATGTAATTGATGAGTACTTCACCAAAATGTGCTTCAGCAAGAGTGGGGGGAGAAAAGCACTGCAGAAGAAAGGAAGCATTATTCTTCCTGAACACTTGAACGCATACATTCAAACGCTGATGTGCTGCAGCACTAGGCCCAGTAAGCCCAAAATGCCTCTTTACCATTAGGAAGTTAGAATCCTTTCCTCCATCTATACCCACAGGTATGGAAGTCTCCATTTCAGAGAATTACTCTGTAGTAACTGAGCATTCAAGACATCCACACCCTTTCTACCTGGAGATACACTGTGATTTCTAACCAATGCTCTCACAAAACTTTGGATGGACTGGATTATTTTCCTTCCCATTCTGCATCACAACAGCTTTGAAAACCTCTCTCTGAATTCACCAGAACAGGTCCTTTGTGCCTTCAAAACTCTGTTAAGGCAGTAAGAAAGACTTGAGCTGGATTTCTGATGAAAAAATAAAAATGCAGTTTTAACAGAATGCTCTACATGCAATAACATGAGTTGATCACCTACTAAGGAGCCAGCAAAGGGTATTTTGTAAAATGCTTAACACTTTATAAATACCTTTAGCTACTCAGCAACTTTGCTTTTAGCATTAACTTCTCCAAAATCCACTTTCTTACTGCACGGGATGTAGGAGCAATTAGGATGCTCATTCCTTTCACATGTACATCTTGGAATGAAAACAATGCCATATAAATCAGACTTTTACTCAACAGGGAGGTTATTATATCCCTTTACAGCAGTCTATTACAAACTAATTCTTTGCAATTTAAAGCCAAGTATGCCAGCTGATGGTGTCTAACAACAAAAAAGAAGTATTGGGCAATGAATAAACTCTAATGGCCATTCTGCTCACTGCTGCACAGGTCTTGAAGGCAAAGCAAATGCTTTCCTCCTGCACAATCAGTCCTTGTTAACGGCAAGGCAGAGATCTCTCAGAATGCAAACACTCGCTGTGCCGGCATCCTATAACATTTGGCACCAGAGCTCTAACTTTGTTATTTCCCCAAGGAGCAACAATCTTCTTTGTGCAACAGCAAGGCAGCGTGCCTTTCCAAACCCACCTTACAGCCAAGTTTTACACTTTGGTGAAAGAAGCCCATTGAGCATGCCTGCCAAGGCGCAGACTGCGCTCAGGCAGCGTCCCAGGGGAGCAGGGGCAGAGAGAGAGGGCTCCTTGTCAAACTGCACTCACCTGCGAGGGCCCAGAGTGACATGTTAACACTTGGGATTATTAAAAAGTGTGTTGGCCAATTTAAATGAATAATGATTATGAGGTTTTAAATAAAGCAGTTATGAAAGTTACGGGGCCTCGCTCTTCTTTTTCTTGGACAAAAAATTACTTCACTGAATCCCACGCAGTAACGCCTGTTGGGCAAAGAAAGCTGGGACTGACTCTTGAAATTAACAGTTATAGAGAGATCCAATCTTCAGCTGCTCAAAATGCAACTGAGACAGAGCTACACCCAAGACACCAGCTGAAGATCTGCCATGTTGTCTCACTATGTTTACACACCACTTTGTCCATAGTTCTTGCAAAATACTAGCCAAAACTTTTCTCTTTTGGTTATGCTTCATGAAACAACTGAGGTATTTGCTTTTTAATTTTCAGGAAGCCGTGAACAGTTTTAACATGCTCCATGGTATTTTCACAGTACTTTCTAATGGACACACAAACACGAACAGCCCTTCAAGTTCACAATACGAAATACATGCATATTCAACATACACCAGACCTAAAATTTTGCACGACAGCATATTTAAATATTTCTGAGCTGACATCAGACACTGCTATAATTTCATCCAGGTAGTGGATTGATAGTAGCAAATACATTTGACAAACTTGTTTTGTTGGTTTGGCTTTTTTATTCTGCTAATTATTTATGTAACTGACCTTCTCAATTGCCTTCATGTAGATGGTTATATCTCAAAGTATCTTGCCTAGATACCAAGCTAAGCTCAAAGTTTATAAACATAAACATTTAATTGCAAGCTTCAGGACCTCCTGTAATAAATATTCTGTGTGCAGAAATGAAGTTCAGTGGCAGTACTATTGAATTTCTAGGTAAAGCAACCAGAAATTTCTGTTCATGCTGCAAACTGAACAAAGCCCCATCATCTGGATAACACTATGCTCGCTAGAGGACACCACTTCCGAGATTGGTAAGGAAAAAAGTTTTTTCAGGCAGCAGGGGGTAGGGGGGGAAATGTTCAAGTGGCCAACAGAATTTTTTCTGCTTCCCTCCCCACAACACAGGAACCTGCCTCATTCTCACTGTTGGTCTCTCTTGCAGCCACGTATCCTGACATTTGATTTTATATTCTTACATGCAACCGAAAAGTAAAAATGTACTTCCAGCATACGATTGCAGATGAGCCCAGAAACAGGACTGTCTTGCAAAAAAACAAGCCAAACTACCTCACAGCAGCTCAAAGCTCGGGACAAGTTTTGCAACAAGAACAAGTTGCAAGGAGCAGTGAAAGACAACTAGAAACACATTCAGCTGCTCCTGAGAAGTGCAGGGAGATCGACACTAGTGGAAGCAATCTGCACTGATGCAGCAGGCACACGGTGTGGTGGGGCAAAGGAGAATTACTCTGCACTGCTTCCGCTGCTCAGCTCCCAAGGGGACCAAGGGCAAACCCAGTCTAGTCAGCAAGACCAAGAGTTACCCTGTGCTGCTTGGTCCAGTGCTTAAAACATTTAATCAGATGCAAAAGAGAAAACAGTGATATTAGGCATGCAACATAATTTACAGGTCTTTTTAACTGTCGGGTGTGACTACCAGAAAGGGCAGAAGTCCAAGGCATGCCACCATGGAGTATTCTGAAAGTAAAAACTGGTAAAAAGGATCTCCAGCTAAAAAGAAGCAAAACCCTCCTACACTTCAACACGTAATGCCAGAGCTCTTTAGTCTGCTTCATACAAAAATAACAGGGCTAAGTTGATTACTCATAAGCTATCAATTAATATGTTCTTATTCATATCCTCCCAACAGCAGCCAGCAGCTGCAAGCCAGCAGTACCACTTGTCACAGATGAACTGGCATACCACAGCCATCTTAACTATAAAGCCAGCTCAAGGTCATAGAGATGCTCCTTAAAAACTTTTATACACCGCCATTAAAAATTGTGGCCAAGAACAATTTGGATTGTGTAACTCACAAAATTATAGCAATTGCCTGCCTACATATCAGTAAATAACAAGGACAAGCAATTTTATTAATAACTTAAGCCAACCTACACAGAGGTCTTAGCAGGAGAGGACTTGTTTGGGATTTTTGCAGGGTGGTACGTATATATTTCTGCCTGACGTACCCTTTTATGTCAGGGAGGTAGCACAGCACTGTCCACAGAGCTTAATTTATGCCCACTATACAAACCATGGCCCGTTGTGATTTGAGTAAAATGAGAAATCTTTATTGCAATGATCATATCACTTCAGGCATTAAAGTCGTACTTCCACTTTCAGACTTAGTCTGCTTATTTAGAAAAGAGAGGGGGGAGGGTTAAGACAATAGTGTTAAGGTGATCGAGTTAAAAACATGAGGAACTCAGTTGCTCCTATAAAACAGGTCTGTTCCTCTTTGCAGCTGTATCCAGAAGACTTTCCTGTGGGAGAGCTCAAGCAATGGGCTAGGGCTGCCTCACTCACCCCGCTATCGCAGCCAGGCTGGGACACAAAGCAGGGCAACCCGGAACATGAAAGACGACTCACTTTTGGTTAAGATGAATGATGCATGCACACACACAAAATCAGTGTTCCAACACTTGGCCACACCCTTGCATCACAATTTTAACAGCCAGCCAGCAGCTCCAACACATTTTTCATTCCCTTGGTAAATAACTGGGAATTTTCCAAAACTGCTGAGTCTTCCTGCAATTGCTGAAGGCAGTATTATCTGTGGATGGTATGGAAAGACACGTCGTCTTTGATAAAGAGAAAGCATGGCTCCAGACAAATGAGAGCAGATTCAGGTAGTCAAGAGGTCTTGATTTCTTATTCTACATCTGCCACCAAACCTTTCTGAGGCCTCAGGCGTACCTTTCTGTAGTAGTTTCCTCATCAGATGTGGCAACATTCTCATGCACATTCAGAAGGCATTACACCTGTACTGAGGTCAAAGAAAAGCAGGAGTCTTAATGTGCCACAGTGTTTACTGCAAGGTTTGAATGCAATGAAGCAATGCCTTACTGCTCTTGCAATCTCTGAAGTATTTGCTGCTGCTACTGCTGGTATTACACACTCTTTCGAAAGGAAAAATAAATAAATAAATAAATAATGATCTGTCATTTTACCATATTTCCAGCATTATTATGAAGTGGATTAGTCTAACCTAATCCAACCTAAAACAATTTGATGGCAAAAAATTGAGATATTTCAGATTCATACTACAGCCCAACCTCAGCAAAATATCATGGAACAAATAAGAGGTACCTCCTTCACCTGAGGGCTCTCTTCCTTTCAAAGTTCAAAGGCTTACCACAAAACCAGGTGTGACAGCATTTCAAAAAAGGTTGCAACCTCGTTTTCTTAAGTTGCAATCTGTAGTCTGCAACAGAGCAACTGAAATGACGAAAATTACTTTTGTGATAATCTCTGCATTTACCTTCTTTTTCAAAATCATGTAATATGGCTTTACCTCAAAGGGATGACACCTGAATTAATATCAACATAACTCCTCACTGGCCTATTACATCACAACTGTAGGGGGATAAAAGTTAGTAAAAAAAAATTAACTTAATTCCTACATAGAGTTGGGTGGAAATTTCACTGTATTAATCAAAGTTGGCTTTCAGCCAGCCCATGCTCTCTACCTTAGTAAGCTGCATTACATTAGAACAGCATTGTGGAAATGAACGAAGTTATACCACTACTACCTGTCAAAAGTGTACCAGCCCCAGCTTTCTGTAATTGATATTCACTTCAGAGGTAACTATGTGTGTCTCAAACATCTGTTTGAAAAACCACACACACACTCGCAGCTTCTGGTGGCATTTCTTAATGCATGCCCATTGAGCACTTCACAACAGCCGCAGGGTGGCTGGCCGATGTTCATGCCCCTGCCTTGCCACAGGAAGCACACAACAAAGGGCGCTACAATACTTACACCTATGCCAAACCTAAACCAAGTAAATTAGGTGTTGACCCCAGGTCCCATGCACAACAGCATTTTCTGAGTAAACATGCAATACAACAAATTTTTTTTTTTTTTTTAGTTTAAATGCCACTTTTGTAGAACAGAGCAATCAAACTTCTTGCAGATAATGCTGGCAGGCTACTAAGGGGGAAAATGCATGCAAGAAACTGGGGGATCCAAACATGGTGTAAGTGAGAAGCAACTGGTGATGCCAATGTTAGCACTGAAAGCACACAGCTGAGATTTTCAAAAGGAGCCAACTTCATTCAAAACTAATGGTATCCATACACCTAAGTGTCATAGGCTCTTCAAAATTACAAGTGTTAAAAAATATTCAACTGGGACCTAACTAAAAAACGCCAAATGCCCTCTGGATGGTGCCAGAGATCTTCAGTCCTTACCGAAGTTCTTGAAAACCATGGGTAGCTGGCACCCATAAGAACTGGGTTCCACATATGCACCCCAGAAATCTCTAAGCTCACCTTGGGAACAGTCTTCACTTTAAATCTCATAACTTTACCACCTAGCATCACATTTCAACAGAAAATCATCTGGAGGTAACTAACAGACAAGAGAGAGGAAGTTTTAAAAAAAAAAAAAAGCAGCAAAACAAACCTACTGCTTTTCATATGTAATGTTGGTTCATCCCTGTCAATAAAAACAGCAGAGATGCTCCTAACTGTGCCTGTGTAACCATTGACCTTTAAAAGAAAGCAGGCTCTGAAAATTAAAATGTCATTTCATTTCAGAAGCCTCAAAATTCCTGAAACAAAAATCTGTTCTGTCAACAGAGGACACATCATCACAAGCAGATATATAATGCCGTAGGCCTCATCATCAGCAAATGCAAAGATTTTCAGCACTACTCAAACTATGCAGATCATCTGAGCAATTATTTACGCAAAGCTGCCAGGCTGCTGAACATACACCAAGGATATACTTCTGAGCTGGCTTCAGCCACTACAGGAATTTAAAACAGACATCAGCCATCAGCAAAACCCAACACACACAGCAACCCTGCTCATGTTTACAGGAGTAGGAGACAGATTTATACAGCACTCTGGCTGTATACAACACTTGCCTCATTGCAACACATGTCTGTACAACAATAAAAAGCTTTCTTAAAACGACGTAGCCTAGTACAATGACATATGTTAAATATAGACATGAGTGAGCTGGGAGAAGAAATCCATGAATAATCATATTGATTGCAGTAAAGAAAACCTGAACATATTTGGAGCGGAGACATTTCCTGATGAAATTCTTTCCATTTAGTAAAAACACAGACACTGTCTTACATCTTTCCACACAGTGAAATAATAAAACAAAACTCCAGATTCTACTGTTAGAGTTGAAGTATGTATCTGCTCAACTATTGTTTGCCGACATGGACAGAAAAATTGATCTTCCAGCACAAACCAAGTTTGATGCTTTGAAGTTAACTGTAATTCTTAATATGAAACAGAAGTTGAAAAATTTAAATTTAATTCTATGAAAATTCTAGATAAAATTTCTTAAAGTGAGAAACATAAAAACATTTAAAGACGTGAAAAATTCTTCTGTCGAGCTAATGTACACATTATTAATGTATAGTTATTACTAGGTACCATATATTCAGACTATATTGTAACTAATGGGATAGAACGAAGGATGACAAGAAGGCTAGGAAGGTGGCAATGCAGTAGTGCCTCTTTTGGTCTCCAGCTATTTAAAATCTCACACTGAGTTTTCACACCATGCCAGGTGTGCTATTCTCAACATTGGAAAATGCTCTTTTGCCAACTACTCTGTTAATAAATAAATAAACAAACAAACAAACAGTCAGATGTTCTACACTGATTATCTAGTCTATCTGTGAAATTCCTTATAGAAGATGCTGCCTGAGACATAGATTACAGCTGATTTTACTACCTCTGAAAATACAGGCAGTTACTTTATGCAAGAATTACTGGTTTCAAGGATTCACTCTATTTGCCAACAACTGTTAGGAAACTTCCCCGTAGAAAACTCTGCCTCTCCGGAAGGCAGACGCAAGGCTTTTGAGAGTCACCTTGCCAGGGGTCCGTGACAGTAACTTGCCTGACACGTTATCCCTCAACGCTCCTAACTGTGTGGGCTGCTGCTGGCCCAAGTTTCCCCCAGCAACGGAAGAACAAAGGTGCCAGTACTCAGCGGCTCCGCAGCCGTGCTGTTTCGTGGCCACCGTGCAGTACTAAGAGAAAACAGGAACTGGCTCAGCCATGGCGGTGCCTTGGTCGGGGGTTGCTATGAGCACCCAGTAAAAGCCAGGCCGAGGCTCCTCGCAGGAACCCTGAACAGGAAGCACGACAGCAGCGACAGTACAGCACACATGCAGCTAGGATTTACGGGGGGTGGGGGGGAAGAGGGGTTAGAGGATGAGGAACAGGGATAACATCCAGGCAGCAATTAGGAAAATAGAAGAAGGGGTAGAGATTTGAGAAAACTACGTAAGATAGGAAGTTTAGAAGTGGGAAGCTGAGAAAGATTTTTACAGGAAGCACAGATGGGAGCTCATCTTCTTGAGTATCTACCTGTTTTGCACGGGCTGGCAGAGCGTAGCAAAGTACTGAACATTAACATCATCTCCATGACAAGCACTTCAGCAAAAATAAAATCTTTCTCTTCCCAAAGCTTAAGCTCTGCTCTGAAACATAATCCTCTGCTGTTTGCTTTTCTGCTCATCTCCTTCCATCAATCATTTCAAGTGCTAGGAAACACAGTCCTAGCTGTTTCCAACACAGTTTTCATTAAAGATACCACTGCTGCCTTATCCAAAGGATTAGAATTTCCAAATCTGCAGTTGTATGACAGCCCTAAAATTCCCTTTTAAAAAGAGACCTACAAACACATAACAAACTTCCAATAACCTATATTGCTGCTTTGTTTGGCATAAACTTCTTCAGGGAATCCTCTGTATAACATTTACAATCCCTTTGCACAAGACTTTCAGCCATGCATGAATTAGATTTGCAGTGAAAAACTGTATAAGAAAACCATCCTTTTCTCAACAGGCAGGTGAAACAGCAATGGTCCAGCACAGAACAGCTCCCCTACACCCAATCAAACTCCTGCTTTGTCATTTACTCACATTTAAGTGTTCATCTTCTTGTTATCTAAGTAGCAGCATGGAAGGTCCTGTTACACCAACCTGTATAGTGTGAAATAGAGATTCTAAGCAGGTAAGAAATGTTGGAAGTATTTCCAATCAACACAGTAAGGAGCAAGAGTAGTACATCCTAATTTGGGGTTCTGAACTATCACCTTACATACAAGCCTGCTGCAGCTGAGTAATCAATACCAACACAATGATAGCCCCTAACAACTCATTACTCTAACACAGAAACTGCTTGCAATGTTCAGAGTACAGGTACAGGAGAGTACAAATAAAACCTGCAGGTGTGCAGGACACACAACCTGTTTACCTCAAATGAGACTAGCAAAACTTCTAAGATACTCCATAAATACAAAGATAGAGGAGACAGAGGCTAACCACATACTTATCAAAGCCCAGTTAATTTATCTTTTCCATCACCTAAGCCTAGAATATTTTGGCAGAAAAAAAAAATTCTTTTATTTTTTAAAGCTTCTGTTCTCTCCACTCTCACACAAGCACAGCAGACACTGTTTAACACCCCTTTTTCCCTGCAGCACATGCTCTGAGAACACCACCCTGCCTCAGCCGCTGTCCCCACATAGCTGCTGCTGATTGATGTCCCGTTAAGCTGCCTCCTGACCCTGATCGAGCATGATATTAGGCACTCACTGCTGTAACTCACAAGTAGCAGCATTTGCAGCCCCATGCCATCCAACAGCGGCTGGCAGTTGGGCTCATTCAGAGCCCATTAGCATGGTCTGTCCACATGGGTGGAATACTGATGGGGTCTCCACCGCTCTTCTGCACCGCTGGGCTTTGTAATGATACAATTTTGACAGTGCTGGGTTTGGTTTGTTTTTTTTTTGGGGGGGGNNTTTGGGGGGGGGGAGAATGAGCCAATATTTATTACTACAATTTTACAAGATGACTGAAGCATTACATCCTAAGCAGCACCTGCAAAAAACTGGCCGAATGCAGATCAAGCCACCATGTCAGGAGTCCCCAAAGGAAGAAGAGCTGCGCACCTCTGCCCACGGAAACCCGTCTGATACAATCTTGAAATAAAGCCGACCAGAAGTTTCTCCCTGACGAAGTCCGCACCGGCCTTCTTGCTCTCCAGAGAAACAGAACAGGCATTTTTGTTTGGAAACACTCTGTTCCTTTGCCTCCTGAAGACTTTGAAATCACGCACACACTTAGTTATTCC
The DNA here is from genome assembly GCA_013401275.1 of Pandion haliaetus. Classification (NCBI taxonomy): domain Eukaryota; kingdom Metazoa; phylum Chordata; class Aves; order Accipitriformes; family Pandionidae; genus Pandion; species Pandion haliaetus. The sequence goes on along the minus strand of VYZV01044572.1, from coordinate 161,110 downwards.
ATGCAGGCGTGTGAACCTTTGCACTTGGATGTTGAAGGAAAGATTTATCCTTGAAGTAAAAATCAATCACATTAAGAAAGCAACTTCCCAAACTTTTGCAGGTTCACTCCAAAGAGAACACTAATTCTTTTTTTAACTTCCAATGAGTTAGATAAAGCACCTGCTTGGGGCTTTGCTTGTAGGAATTAAAAGTTTATGTGAGATCCCTGAGAACTTTATGTAGCAGCATTTAACAGAAAAATAATGTTCCCAACCATTTTTTCTTTGAATTAATAATCAAAACTACAGCATTTCTCAGGGGCTGGTATTGTAGAAACCGTTTCAGAGCTCCCAAACTTGTTCTCTTTCAAACTAAGAAAATTTGGCAAATCGATTAAAGCTTAGGAGTTATTTAAAACAAAAGGATAAATGGCAATAGGAAGAGTTTGACAAGCTGATAAATAATCAAAAAGCTAAAGGAAGAACATCTAGCAGAAAATGTTACAAAGCAATTTATTTTCCCACAGAATAATAGGCCTCTGAAATACAATTCAAATTTTAAAAGGTTTACCATCCCTGCAGTTCAAGGATTGGTTTAACTGTCATAGGCAACAAAATGCTGCACAGTTTCTAACATGACTCTGCATTTCTGATGGCAGCAAACAACAACATGTACGAGTCAATGTCTGTAAATCAATCTGCTGGGAGACAAGAAGTGCTAGATGAATCAAAATTCCCAGTAAACAGTATACTATAGAATATCTCTATAAAAGTGGATACAAATAGGATGACATAGAGCTCTGAAGAGAATCTGATAGAAGAATGCAAAGGTAAAACACACAAAGCACAACTTTGGGAGACAACAATAAAGTTCTAAGTCTTGCAGTCAAGTTACAAAAAAAAAAAAAACCCAAAAACTTTGAATAAAAAGAAAATTGCCTCTGATGATAGCTTCATAAAAGTCCTACGACCAACTACATATGTTAAAATAGCAAAATAGTGGTTTGGAAGAGGCATTTTGCTAGACAATTTAGATGCAGGGACAAAGAAAAAAAAAAAAAAAGAAAATTGAAATGTGCTACAGCTAAGCATTTCTTGTTTCCTAAGGTTGAACAGATATTTATGCACAAACCTGCCTTCAAATCAGAAACACATACACTCTCCTCTCTTGGTTTGTTTACTTCGCCTTTTTTACATTACGGACTGATCATTATGTGTAACACAAAAGCCCCTGAGTAACCCTGCTGAGTGGGGCCTCTGTGCTGAACATATAGTAAAATAACTTTCCTGCTTCAAAGAAAACATACAAGATCTACAGAGACAAAAGACTAAATGCAGAAAGAAACAGGCTCAGAGGCCAGCAAAGGCCACAAAAAAAGGTCAGCAAGAGTAAAACTTATGAGTCCTGTCCCCCTGTATCCAGGATTACCCCTGCAGAGTCAAGAGGTCTCCCAGCATAGTCTGATCCTTTCTCCCACTCCCAGTAATAGTGTAACATCCTCTGAACTCAGGAGGAGACACAGGACAATGAGAGAAGCTACTCTTGCATCGTGCAGAAAAAAAGTCATCGGTATATAGTCCTCCTCACAAGGCTTAAGTGTAAAGTTCACCTTCTACGGAAATCAAGCACAAAGATCACTCTAATTTAACCACGGTAAAGTTACTGCAGAGGTATTGGACAACTTCACTACAGGGCCTGAACTGCAACTTGTAACATTAATTTGAAATTATTGCTAGAACTCAGAAATTCAAGGTTTAGTAAATTATCAATGCTTTAGTAATCAAAAAATATTTCAGGCTATGAATTAATTCGAAATTATAAAACTAGAGAGTCTTCACATACTATTAATTCATCCATCTTTGGCTACTGTATCATGAATAGTGATTGATTCAGTATATATTCTTAACCTAAGATAGAACATTTTAAATATAGTTTAAAACTCTATAGAAGACACTACCAGCTGTAAGGTGGCAGCAAGAACTATCAAAATAGTGAATAAATAATGCATAGTGGTAGTTTCTGAAAAACTGCCAGATGATAGACTAACAAGGTCAGCACCTCACTTGCTATGTCATCTTGTATTTCTCCAAGTTTACTACAGGACTTAATTTGGGGCATAAAATAACATGCTTGTCTAACTGCAAGCACATTTTACTTTCTAAGATGAGGCTCTGAGGGCCTTGTATGTAACGTTTTGCTATCATATCTGCCCTTTCAATTTTTTCAAGCTAGAAAGATGCCAACAGGCAACTGGAAATACAGGCACATAAAAAATAAACAAGAGTTACTTTATGCATCAGTTCCTGCATGGTTTTAACTGGCATTGCATCCCTACATCTGAGGTGGTACTTCTGATTAGTCATCACCTCCGCTGAGATTACCAAGTTCTGCCATATACCACATATCCTCAACCATAACATGTTCCAAGCGCTCCTTACAAAGAAGATACTCAATCTCTTCTTCATGACAACATGCCCTATCTGGTACTGAGAAGCGACTCATATGTACAGGGAAAAGACTTCTTGAGATCTCTTTAAAAGTGGAATAAAAAAGCAAGCCAAGAAAGGTGGATCAGTTATTTCTTTGACAAAGAGTCTTTTAATACAGCTTTTAAAAAAAGTTATCATCTTGGGTGATGCACAAAATTGCTGGTCTGTAATAGAAGAATCACTCTTTAGGAATAAAGGAACAACTCCACTTAAACACCTTTGAGGCAGAGGTTAGAAGTAGCCCCAACAAGAAGGAATGAGACTGTTTTTCTGTTTGGCCTTCTGGGGTTTTGCTGTGCAGGAACACAAAGCATAAACAGAAAGTCAGACCTGTGTTGCTCTCCTGAGCTTTGACAATCCTAGATTTTTAACCTGGATTTTAAGCAGAGACCTAGCAATCCTTTGCATCCAACAACTGACTCAGGAACACAGCACGCTGGCAACCCGCTGGTTCTGGGTGTGGGCTGGGGAACATGGCTGGCAGGGGACAGGGACTCAAGGCCCAAGACCCAGAGAGAGAAGCAAGAGCCTACCCTTGAGTCCCTACAGATAAATGAAAGTCAGAATATCCACAGGTTTTTCAGAAGTGTATATGAATAAAACTACCAGACTCGCTACAACAGACAGACTACATCCCTTCTGCCTGGATTTCCCCCAATCCCCCTGCTTGCCCCCAGTAACACCCCCTCTCCCATACTTCTGCCCACTTTGTCTCCCAGCAGCAGTAAGCCGCTGCTTCAGGCTAAGGAACTTGCTGGATGCGCAGCTGCCCAGGTTGGGAGCAAGCCACACAGCAGCAGTGGGGTATCTATTTTTAATGGTAAGATGCTTAAAGGTACACTGTTTCTCTGGAGTGGGCTCATGCACGCGAGGATAGAGTAGTTGTTATAAGGCCCAAGGTGCGTGCAGTCCCTCTCTCAGTAGTGCTACCAAACTTATTCCAGGTTATCAGACCTCAGAGAAAATCCTCAACATATGTTTTGCAATAATAAAAATGGAAAAATTATTTTAAATATTTATTTATAATCTTTCAGGCAATGCCTAATCATGGCAGGATGCTGCTCCTCACTTTCTGACAACTTACTTTCTCTAGTAGTGTCCTGTCAACAGCTCCGGAATGTAACTGCTCATTACTACATTGCAGACTCATAATTCTTCACCTCTATCATCTATATTGCTGATAACTTCTAACAGATTAGCAAGACTTCATTATCCTTCACAGAAACTGAACTGTTTATGATCCAAACTCCTGATGACACACACATAAATACTGAAGGGAAAAAATACAGAAATTGGCAAGATATGGGTAGGATCCCACTGACAACCTCAATAACCAAGGAGACTGCAAATAAGTAACAAGATATCACACTTCAATGTTGTTAAAAAGGTCACCAGATTATCAACATTTGTTTTAGATAAAGACAGACTCCTTTCCAAATCTTTCTTTTATTGGGCTTTCTGTTCCAGCTATAGAGAATTTGTGCCAAGGATATATTTTGTCATGTTGCAAACACAAAACAAAATTTAGTTGGCAGTTTTTGTTACAATCACCAAGAAGAAAAGTTACAAGAAAAAAAAAAAAAGCAGGCAGACACTACTTCTCATCTAGAAGAGTAGGAAAATTTAAGTATGTTCCTTCAAAAAAACCCTGAAGGGTTTGCACAGCTTTAGCCTGAAATCAAATGTGACAAAAGCTTTTGGATGTGCTGCAGAAGACTAATAGCAACAGTTTTGTTAAGAATCAAAAAGCTAGTTTGTCACAGCACCACAACTGCACACAATCTATACTCTCCAAATATCTGAGCTGTGCACGAATATAAACTTCACCTTGTTACCTGTTGAAGTTCTTTCTTCTCAAGATTCACTCTCTACAGATGTAGTGTCCTCTATGCAAAAAACCACAATATTCACTGGGAAGACTTCTAAAGCTGCTTCATGCAGCATGAAAGTCCTGCATGAATCCTTTTATACAGTAGCAGGGATGGGCTGACACCCTACTGCCTTTCAGGGAGAGCATTAACCCTTTGATGTCTGACTTTCACACTGCAAGAAATCTCCTCCCCCAGGCTTTTGAACAGGCCATGGGCAATGTGCACATATAAATACATGTATATGCACATTTGAGTAAGGCTGGCTGGTTTGTCAATAAATGGGGCATAGGGAAAAACATTTATTCTAGATGTATTTGCTTATGCCTTATTTAGGACAAGTGCATTTCTTAAGCAGGGAGAAAAATCCCTAAATGCTTTGTATTGGCAAAAGAAACCTAAACATTAGCTCAGGATGTCCATGCATCTGTCATCGTATAAATGTCACGTCATCTTTGGCAGTGTGAATCAAAACTGAACTTGATTTTGAGAAAGGAATGTTAAAGGAAACATCAACCTGATCTTAGAAAACAAATGTCAAACTGGTGAAATGCTCTCCAGGTGACTCTGGCTGCAGGCAGTCACTACCAATCACTATTAAGTATTTCAGGTCTTACAGCTGTGCCAGGAGTTTATAACTCAAAGGACAAAAGCTGGAGCAAACAAGCCTTAAGGTGAAATCTTAACTCCTTCAAAGTAACTGGGAATTTTTCCACCAGCTTCAGAGGAGTTGAGAATTCACAATGGGCACTACATATTTAAGGACAGTGGAAATTCTCATTTTAATTTAACTCTAAGTGATCTTGAAAAGGTAGAAGTTAGAAATATTAAGTAGCACAGTGTCCTTGAGCCTAGCTAATTAGCACCAGGTAAAGCTCCTGCACAGTGATGTGGATGAATGGCACACAGATGTATCCAAGGTCAGTATTTGACCTGAAGCCTGGACTCCACTACCTCCATCTCCCCTTCAACCTTCCAACACACCACATGCACAGACACATCCTCCTAAGGCCAGCATGGCAGAGGCCTCAGAACATTACCCTGTGATACCTGTACTAACTTCTAGTTACCCTAGAGCCTCTACTCTTTATTTAAGAGACTTTAGTAACAGAAAATTCACTATCTTCCGAAGAAATTGCTTCCACATTTAATTACTTTTACCATTAATACTGTATATGCTATTTCAAATACCATTTGGAACTTTCCCATTATACCATACTATATTATGCCTTGTAGGGCACAAACCGCAGTGCTATTTGAGAGACGCACACCCACCCAAAGCTGAAATTTATTTTACAACACTATTTACAAAATATAAGAAATGTTCCATACCCTGTTTCCATTGGCTCTTTTACCATCCATACAAGTAACTACCAACCTTTTCCTATTACTAGTACTGAAAAGCAACACAGATGCTTCTCATAAAGCAGCTGGTATCATAAAGCACATACACATGTGAAAGAAGCAATTTCCTGGGAAATGGAGGGAGAAAAAAAGTGACTGTTTTATCCTGCTTCTTCAGAGAGTTTACTTTGGACTTCTCACAGCCTCAGAAGCATGCTCATCCCTTCTCAGATGGCCTCTGGACTGAGTAAAAGAATATGAACTCAGCGGCTATTTCCTAAAGCACATTACTTAGGACCCCAAGACTTCAGTGATTGCCACTTCAGTACATTTTTCTCCAGATACCATTATTATCAAACCTACTTTTTCTAACTGACTGAAAAATATGTGCCCCCCATTATTCACATTTCCACTTCTGCTTACGCTGACTTCAGAGCAGACTTTCCAATGTACTTAGGATCAAAATTCACCTTGGAGTGGAAAGCCAGGACAAATTCCTTTGCAGTATTTGCTCTGCTTTTACCCCGTAACTTGGTTTGATGAGGACCTTTGAATAAGTTTGGCACAGGATTTGCACTGACTTTGTGCACAGAAATAAGTGTCAGCTATGGCGCAAAAATGCCACCAACGCAAAATCGGATGCAAATGAGGAGTCAGACATTAAAAAATCAGCAAAAGTAAGCAAAGGCTGCATTACAGGTGGTTGTGGTTTAACCCCAGCCAGCAACTAAGCACCACACAGCTGCTCACTCACTTCCCCCCCACACCCAGTGGGATGGGGGAGAAAATCAGGAAAAGAAGTAAAACTTGTGGGTTGAGATAAGAACAGTTTAATAGAACAGAAAAGAAGAAACTAATAATGATAATACTAATAAAATGACAACAGTAGTAATAAAAGGATTGGAATATACAAGTGATGCACAATGCGGTTGCTCACCACCCGCCGACTGATGCCCCATTAGTCCCCAAGCGGCAATGCCCCCCCAGTTCCTAAATGTCACATGGTATGGAATACTCCGTTGGCCACTTTGGGTCAGCTGCCCTGAGTGTGTTCCCTCCCAACTCCTTGTGCCCCTCCAGCTTTCTTGCTGGTTGGGCATCAGAAGCTGAAAAGCCTTGACTTTAGACTAAACAGTACTTAGCAACAACTGAAAACATCAGTGTGTTATCAACATTCTTCTCACACCTAGCTCAAAAACATAGCACTATACCAGCTACTAGGAAGACAATTAACTCTATCCAAACTGCAACAGGACACGGGTACAGATAGCAAAATGACCCCATGTTAACACAACATAAGCCATGACGTGTCTCCCAGTACTAGTTTGTGTTGGTTGCTATCACCTCTGACCCCTCAAGCTGTCATCCAAAGAGGAAACTACAGCAACACATTAGATGGAGATAGAAAAATCACTTTTTTTAACTCTGATTTAGAGTAAAAACCACACAGTTTCTCTCATGGATAACCTAACTTATTGTAATACTAGTTTAAAATTGATCTTGAAGAACATGCTTAAAAATAGCCACTTGCTTGAAAATAAATGCTTAATTGTTCTTTGCTTTATTTATATAAAGAATAAATGATAAAAAAATATTGATATTTTGGAACAAGTCATACACTCAGGACTTGGGTCGATAGCCCAGAGTAATTAATCCTCACTTGCTTCCTATGTAGTGGTTTTCAACCATGGTAAAAGCACCTATCAGGTGAACTTTGCCAGCTTTGGGAGTGGATCCCAAAGCAAACCCACAGAACAGCAACCTACATGGGGAATCGAAGTGCCCATGAGAGGACTTAGTATCATGTAAACTACCAAGGTTTAAACTCACACCTTGTTATGGGTTTGTGTGGCATGGGGTTTTTTTTTTTGGTAGCGGGGGGGGGGGCTGCAGAGGTGGCTCCTGTGAGAAGATGCT
>VYZV01044572.1:134311-145691 GCA_013401275.1 Pandion haliaetus | reverse complement strand
AGCCCCCTCTGCAGCCCCCCCCCCTGCTACCAAAAAAAAAAAAAAAAGTGCCACACAAACCCATAATACCTAACTTTAACATAAAATACCTCTGGGTCAAATTCTACTATGTGGAATTTGTGCATAAACCCATGGATCCCACAGCAACTGCAGAAGCAAAGTCACGGGCTACATTAACCTACCCAAAATACCAAATAAACCTTGCTCTTTCTCTGCATCAACTAGCTCTCAAAATGAGCAGTCATTAGGAGATTCACTTCTAGAAAACTCCTGTGCTCTGAAAGCGTGATAAATGCACTTAGATTTATTCAATTTTTAAACTAGTTGTGCTCCCAGAGGTCCCACAGAGCTTTACAGCTGACCTCTAACTTTCTGTTCTTCCCCATACAGAAACTTGTTTTGCAATTTAAAACCTGAAATCTCCTTCTACCCGTTTCAAGAGGCATTTTGCTGATGCCCTAAGTAGGGGGAACAAGCATCCCAAAACTCACACTCCAGATGCCCACTGCAGCTTCACACAAGGGGGGCAGGCAATGGCCAGTGCTATTTGCTTTTCTTAGATATCCAGGGATGAGAAAAAAATCAACTCCAAAAGAAGCCAAACAGAAAAATACCATATTTCATAACTGGGGCTTGGGGGTGAGGAGGGGAAATCACTGTTTACACTGTCTGGAAAATGAGCATGCTTGAGGCCATCTTTTTCTAATAAATAGTCATTAATCACTTGCAGTCACTTAGCACGGGAGGTCATGTAGTAGCAGCCTGGCTAGTGTTAATGTTTTAATATTGAATTAGATTATAACAGCTCAGGGAAGCATCATCATAGCTAGAGTGCTACCTGCTAATGGAAACTTTCCTTTGGTTTCAATATTATCAGGGCCTGACCTGGGCTTTTGGGAACAAGATGACATAATCTCGCTGTGAAGTCACAGACACAGCAAACGTCACCATGCTAACAAGAGAAAGCCAGACAGCCTTGAGCTTATTACACCATTTTATCACTGTACTGCTGTAAAATACTACCACCTATTTTGATCATATCTCTGTTATTAGAAACATGAACACAGGGATGATCATCAGCCTGTAAGACAGACTGTGCAGAAATCTCCAGCTCCCTCCTACGGGGAGCCATGCAGCACATGGGCGCTGCCACATACTGGCATGTGACATGCCAGAAATACAGACACGAACATCCTCATCTGTGTGCAAAGAGCTAAAAGAGCAGGATTCAGATGGTTTTATGAGAATATTTTATAATCCTCCTCCTGCCACCCCCTACTCAGTTAGCAGCTCAGTCAGAGCCAACTACAGTTATAATTATCGCCGTAATTATTATTTTAATAAGAACCAATGACTTATCAAAATATTGTGCTGAAGACTTTGCCAAAAAGCTAGTTCATTCCTGAGGTACCACTCCATGTATGCTGCTAGCAGACAGCACCTCCAAGTTTCTATTTATGCAACTGAGTGACTAAACTCAATTCAAGTGAATGCCAAAACTTAAGCAATTTGAGGCACAGTAGCTGTGCAAAGTAGTATTATTCTCCTGGTGTATACACGCTAACAGCTTTGTTTACTACATTTACTCCTCTTCTGCTTGTTTGCTTGGGTTTTACACACTGTAGGCCAAATTGCTGAACTTAGATGCCTTAAGGTAGCTACCTGAATCCATATTTACATATTTAAACATCTGTCAGGCATCCATACAAAGTTTTAAGTGCATAAGCGAGCCTATAGGCATCTAAGTCAATATAATTAGGTGCCTACATTTACCTCCAGCTACCCAAATGTGGACTTCTGCAGGCAAGAAGTTGCTATTTTTCATGAGAGTATTTTTTTCTACCAGGTAATATTAGCTTGATAACAGATTGTTTTTTCTTCACATGCTTGTTCAAAATGATCCCTATCCAGATCTCTGGTAACACTCCATTTCTACACAGAAGTCCAATTTAAATTTTCATAATTAGCAGATGGCCATTTAGCTAGTTACAGCTCCAGGTACACTGCCACAATGAGGAAGAAGTCCCCCAGTTAAAAAGATAACTAATGATCCTGGTAGCTGTGGGGCTCTTCAAGGGTGGCCAGTTGTCATCCCACTAAGTTTACAGATAGAACACGTGACACAAGGACCCTACTTGCCTCTATGACATGCGGTTGTATGTTTCTGAAGAACCAAGAATTTGCCATGGAAATGGCATTTTTCAGGTTTGTCTGTTCATCTCCCAAGTAAGGGTCAACAGGCTGGATATAGTTTCAGGGAACTTGCTTCACTTTAATCGATACAGCCATGACCTCCATTGCTTTTTCTTTCAAAGAAGATGTTTTAACTGAACCATGTGTCCTCCTGAATCAAGGAGTGCAATTATAAAGAACAAACCTAACTACAAACAGGCTGAGTTTTAAGAACAAAAGGAAAGATGTCTCAAATTCAGAGAGCACGAAATCCAAAACTCACCATTAAGAAAAGTCAGCAAATAGCATCAACTCCAAGAAAAATACTCGGACTACACCAACATAACTAAACCAAAAAGTACATCTAAAGGGCAAGCAAAGACTGCAGTATGAAGTAAAAATGAGTGTCGACAACTCATTCAACCAAATCCAAGAACTACTCATTCAGCTTTGTGGAATTGCTTTAAACAAGCATCCCCCTTGCTCTCTAATAATATAACACAACAGCAATAGAGCAGTAGCTTGAAAACAAAATATATGTGGGAAGCATTCAAGACCTGACCTCAGAGTCAACCACACACTGGTGTGAAATCTTTTTTAGCTAACCTTTTTTACTAAAATGATATTAATTTATTGTGAAATTTTATTTCGTTACCACAAAAAAAATGAAGCCAATTATAGACATGCTATAAATAGTTCATCCCTTGGAGGAATCCTCTAATCACCTCTAAAAATAAGAAGTCACATGATTTAAGTGTCCTTCACTGACCCTTTTGGTACTTCACATAAAAGGATGAACTCAGCAAGGTTACACCATATATAAATTTAGGTAACATTCCATGTTGCTCAGTTTTTATATCCACACAATTAGAAAGCCTGGTCTTTTCACTTCGAGCTCATACTCAAACTCAGTAAACATTCAGTCCTGTACCTCATGTAAAGCTTGGGAGTAACTCCATAGGAGGCACAGGCCCACAAGGCATCAAGACCATTTTTTGCCTGCAAGTGAAGCCTGGAAATCTCCTTTACCTGCCTGAAAACAGCTGGGCAGCCAATTTATAATACTAGCCTCTTGCTGATTTCTTTCTTGATCCATCCACGCTAATCAGTCCTTTGACTCATCCTACCCTTAGGCTGTATAGTGCCAATCACAGAGAAATTCTGATCAGTGAGTGGAAATCACTGAAGAAGAGTTTGTGGAAGTCCTGTGCTGAACAGGTCCCTGATGCAATACTGCAAAAGTTAACGCTCGTGACTCTTGTTAAGTGCTAGCAGCTATACTTGCTATTCAGCCTGTAAGCTCTTCAAGGCAGGGACCTTTCCTCACATGTGTCTGTAAAGCTTCTAGTGCCCAGATGGTGCCAGACAAATGAATAATAATTATATTTCCATGTAGACCATTATTGTGCATAATGTAAATTACTTTCACTGATCCAAGAGGAAATAATTTTCTCATTTTGAATGAAAAGAGAGAGTAAAAATAATGATTACTTGTTTGACGCTATTATTATAACAATAATTACATTTATGGGTCCAGAATCCTCAGCTGGTCTGTACTGACTTTAATGGAGCTATGCCAATGCATGGCAGCTGACAAGCTGGTCCCAGTCTTTGCTGAAGATCTCAAACTATTTCACAAGGACTGACTACTTCAAACCGACACCACTTCCATAAAGATGGGAAGTTAATTAAGCACACTTTGCAGACTGGGGAAGAAAAATGCCAGACCTGGTGTATGAAGGAACGGATTCCTACAACAGCACAGCAGGTATCTGAGCATCACTGCCATGGCCCCCCTCCCTCGCCAGTGCACAGGAGCAGGCCTTTGCAGAGATTCAGACCTCAAGCAAGCTGAATTGCCTTCTGGAGGCACTCATCTCTCTATTCATTAGAAGGCCTTAGACTGCCTGAACTTAGCACCCCAGTGTTTGTGAGATTCAGCCCCAGATTAAGTGTTCAAAAGGGGGCAGCCATAATTGCCAGCAACAAACGTGAAAGGGACAAATAAAGTTGGAACCTGCCAGGCCTCAGCTCCTCTGGACGAATAAAAAACAACAAAACACAATTATCAGACCAAAGAGGACTAGTCTGGACAGCCAATAACTGAAAACCCCAAAACTACATGTTGCTTTTAGCTATGTGGCTCCAAATGCTTTGCTACAGATGTCAAGAGGTTACTGATGGGAGAAGGCAATGAAGACTCAGACTTTCCCTGCTCCCACTGAGCACTCTCTCTCCTGTTCAACACATACTCTGCGGCTACACATACCAAAGACCTACCATTACTTGAAAAAAAAAATGAAGAGGGACTGAGATTCCTAAGTCTAAAAATCCAACTCAAACACTTGAAAGTGCTGCTACTCATAAACTGCACTAATACAAGCAGTTACACACGCCAGCACTCATGCACCCTGCAAGTATCCGTGCAGGGATGCTCCTGCATCTGCCCAAATCAGACACCCCATTGGCCTAAATTAGAAGAAAAAATACAGGACATTGTAGCCCGTTTAAAGAGTCACTGTAAAAGCTCCAGTGAAGTGCAAGAGCTAATTTTAACACTGTAAAGAAAAATAAGGAAGTATTTGATTAAAATTAATCCTTGAGGTTATATAATTTGACTGTTCTGACAAATTAAGTTCACTTCATGCTTTCATTGTACTCCTGTCCCTTCATCAAGCACTAATAAGATGTTATATCACATATCATGGACTTTCAATGCTGAAGGGAAAAAATATTTTGAAAAATATTTCTCAACACAGCTGAGATGTGGCAGGTAATGAGGGCCTTTTACACCAAAAAGTACCTATTTTGCAATAGCTGACAAGAAGTAAATGGGATTTGTATGTCTCCTATACAACAGCTGGTCTTCTCTTGCTAAAAAAATGAAAACACTTCTATTTCAAAGGGAACATCTGCAAAATCCCATCATACATTAAAGAATAAAAAACCAACACAACAAAAATACACCAGTGGCCTGAAAAAGACTTCCGATGGCATAACCAATTAACACAGATCCATTTCATATAATACCTTCCCACATCCCCACAGAGAAGATGCTTAATGAGGTAACTGCTGCAGGAGTCCATCAATCTAATCTGGTTCTAATACTCTTCTTAAATAATGCATACATTAGTTCTCTGTTACTGAAAAGATTTGTTTGTTTTATTAACATGTGCCTTGTTAAGTGCTAAGACTTCGTAAAAATCATTATGCAGCTTCTAGCTGCAGATGTATTGTCTCCCCCCCTTCCCATTACAAAATGATTAGTTGTCTCCATTCTCCTTTTCAATTGTTATTAAAGCTGTACTGCAGCGTGATTAAGCTCCTGTTAACTAGCAAAACTGTACTTAACAGTCAAGTCAGTACTATGGACCTATTCTATAAGAAATATATGATTTCTGGCCACATAATAGCTCAATGCCATTAATTTTATTCATGACCTAAGGTACCTTAACTAAGCTGTTTCACTGAGACTAGCAGGTGTAGTAAAACAAGTGAGGACCCAGTTTCCAGAGCTTGATTCACACTGGACTGAAGTTTAATACATAAACAATTAGCTCATATTAGGCTCCCTTGCCCCTTTCAGGTCTGGAAATTTTTCTGAAAACCTTTTTCCCCTTCTTTCTTGTGTTCAGACATGAAATTACTAAGGCCACATGTCTACATCAACAAGCTACTTAGAAGGGAAGATGTTTAAATAGGTACCATCTGGTTGTGTCATCATATATGGAACCTATACATTCACCGATTTAAGCAAAAAGGATAAATTAGGGGTGAAATAATTCTTTTTTTCTTATAATCTCTTTTGTTTTCTGGAGCTTAACAAATTGTTTTATGCTTAAGTGCAACTTTGCTGAGTGGAGTCCCAGCAAAAACACTGAGTCTTCCAGCAGTAGCTCAGTTCCTTGCCCGAGGCAGAAGCTCTCTCCTTTGATGCCCACCTTGCTACCACTGCAGGGCAAAGCTGTGCTTTAATGAAAGTGCTATACTGAAACCTGTGCACTGTGCAGAAACTCACTTGTTAAGTACCTCCCACATGGAACGCACTGATGCTCGGCAGAGGGTAGGTCCAGGCTGTGTGTGTGTTTCTGGTAAAAACGCACTGGGAATCCACCTGCAGAATCTAAACATTACAGGGGCAAATACTCTTCCAAACCTGAAAAAAAGCCACCAAGCTTCTGCTTGATACACAAGGTGAATTCTGCACCTTTCTTACTTTGGGGAAGTGTTTGGAAAAGGTAAGGGGAAATATTTGATGGATAGACTTTACAGAAAGCGGAGTAAGTTTTCCTGGGTTTTCTTTGCTGTACAATTCCCCTACTTTTCTCCAGCATTACAGAGTTGCTGCTGCTTTGCCTTCAGTTACAAAAACTGATCATAGTTTTCATAACTGTTTGCATTGAGTGGAGTAGCAGCTGGATGCCTTTCCTAGTTTCAGTAACCAATAGGTATTACAGACTTTAAGCAGACATTATACTAACTTTTGGTTTCCTGCATCTATAACCTGGTGGAGCTCAGTATGCATCACCAGGAGGTAACAAGGTGTCATGGTTTAACCCCAGCCGGTAACTAAGCACCGCACAGCTGCTCACTTGCTCCCCACCGTGGGATGGGGAGAGAATCAGAAGAGTAAAACTGAGAAAACTCGTGGGTTGAGATAAAGACAGTTTAATAAGCAAAGCAAAAGCCACGCACGCAAGCAAAGCAAAACAAGGAATTCATTCACTCCTTCCCGTCAGCAGGCAGGTGTTCAGCCATCTCCAGGAAAGCAGGGCTCCATCATGCCTAACAGTTACTTGGGAAGACAAACACCGTTAACTCCGAACATCCCTCCCCCCCCCTTCCTTTTTCTTCCCCCAGGCTTATATACTGAGCATGACAACATATGGTCTGGAATATCCCTTGGGTCAGTTTGGGTCAGCTGTCCCAGCTGTGTCCCCTCCCAAATTCTTGTGCCCCCCAAGCCTACTCACTGGTGGGGTGGGGTGAGAATCAGAAAAGGCCTTGACTCTGTGTAAGCCCTGCTCAGCAGTAACTAAAAACATCCCTGCGTTATCAACGCTGTTTTCAGCACAAATCCAAAACATAGCCCCATACTAGCTACTGTGAAGAAAATTAACTCTAACTCAGCCGAAATCAGCACACAAGGAAGGAACAAGGACAAGAAGGAACAGGAAAGAAGAAATAACCTGCTTGAGCAAATTCAGCTGACCAATCCATGGAAGAGCAGTGGACCCAGCCTCACTCGCCACATTCCGAGGAGAAGAAGAAATACCACATCTCCCAGTACAGAAATGAAAATAAGGAGGAAAGGCACTAGTGATTCTCAGGACTGTCCTCCCTAGCTTAACTTCTGCTTGGAGTTAAAACAGATAATCCTCACTGTCCCCAAACACACAATCCCCAAACACACAACAGTTTCTTTTCGTCTTAGAGTTCTGAACATTTTGAGCTATTGATAGTTATGTTTTTTTCCTTTGGCAGCTTCACGCTGAAAGAAACACACCATTTCTTTCAAATGCATACACAAAATTTCAGATTAAAGAAACACTCTGCTCCTGCACCAGAAAGCAAGAGCTATATTTCACTCAACCGACACAGTAATAATGCACTTGCATTTTTACTTTAAGGTAAAACAGGCAGTAATGAAAACCCAATGGTGCCACGAGGCACAAAGGAGCATTACGTACCCACACATAAAGCCTTCAATGCCCGATTCCAAGGCAGAGGCCACAGCTGGGTAACACAAGCACATCACTGCGACACACAACTGCCTCACAGTGCAACACTGGGCATGAGCTAAGACCACGGCAGACGCTCTACTGTCACATCCCTCTCATCACCAGCAGCCCTGAAGCGGGGATTTGCATTCCTTCTTCTTCCCTTTGGGCTCCCCATGCACAACATCCACCAACAGGTCCCTTCCATCACCACTAGCAGGCTGCATTAAAAAAGCCTGAGACTAAGCAGCATGCTTACAGTATTTTTGCAAAAAACCGTTGCATACTTTTCAAAGATAAAGACCCTTACATAAAAATAAACCTATTCTCAGAAGGTAGCTTAATTCTTCCATGCTTTCAATGCTTGTGTTTTGCTGAATGAATAAAGCTTGTACAAAGGGTGCTGACCAGCTGCAAAAATCATACATGGTTGCAAGTACCCACTGAAATCACTGTTGCCAATACAATTCATACCTCTTTGTAGATATCTACAAGCTGGTTTAATTAAATATGGAACAACTGCAGGAAACTGCTTATGAGTAATGAAAGCTCCAGGTGTAGCTGGCCAGGGGATCTAGCACAGTAAATGTTTTCAGTTGCAAAACAGCTCAATTCAAAATTGTTTCTTCCTGCCAAGCTGGCAATTCATATTCAATTATGCACAGGTACAGGGGCAACATATTTTACTATGGTACAATGTTATTTCATTTTCCAAATGAAATTATTACATGTATCTGACAGCATTTAATAAAAATCTAAACACCTCTTAAACACCTGGTTCAAAGAATTACATTTCTTTTCCCACAAATACAAGTTACCAAATCCTCACGCTACTTAACTTATGTACAGCTCAGTAAAGTAAAATACATACCACCATTTTAGTCTTGTACATAGGTCAGAGGCAAAGAAAAAACAAGACAAATAAAACCACTGTAACCCCATATGGCAACTTTCAGACACAGGTTTGAGAAGCACTATCATCTGCAAAGCGTTGAAAATCTGTTTTGCGTAACTATTTAGTATAAGGACCCTTATAAAGGCAGTCAGCAGGGTGTCCATGTGTTATAGACTCTTCAAAATGAAAAAAGTGATCAAATACTATGTCACAGACAAACATTGAGGAGTATTTCCTTGAAAGCTGCTAAAAGACATATTGAACACACCACTCCATTAACAGACCAAAGACATATTAAAATTAATATTCTTTTTCGGTTAAAATGCAAGACTGAGAAATCTTTGAAAAATTCTTGGCGGGTCTCTTGGATGCACTTAACCCAAAGACATTTGGATATAATGGGACTACTGTATTCACACCAGCCAACTTCTCCAGCTGCTGCAAAACAATTTAACATACACAAACTATGGGAAACTTGGATTGAGAAGGATAATAACTTTGCTCAGGCATTATAGAAATTGCATTGTAATATGGAAACAAAGCAACAGAAGAAAAATCTTCTTTCACACCAATTCTGTATTGCGTAATTCCATTAAACAGAGATTTTCCTCATGAACTAAGTCTGAAATCAAAACGGGGCCTGCCTCAGGCAACATAGGCAGGGTTAGATAAATCAACATGTGCATGTCAGGAGCGCCTGGGAACTTTACGTACCAATTTAAGCAAGCTGCCAGATTGTTAAGGCAGAAATCTGCACAAATTCAATTTCCCTATCACTTTTCCACCAAGCACTTTCTAATCAACAGACGGATGCTTAAGTGTGGGGTTTTGTATTCTGACAAAGTAATTTTAAGGATGGTGGCCACCTCCCTGTGTGTAGGTTAAGCAAAGCTACAAGTACCATAAAGTCACCTTGAAGAAGTATTGCTAAATCACCTCTTGACAAAGCACTTTGGCAAGCACACTGCCACTTGTCTTGAGCCTTGTTGTTTGGTGGGGTTTTTTTTTTAACACCAATGTCAGTCATTGTGGGACAGCCCAGTGTGATCCATATTAGTCATTTAGATAATGAGGGGAAAATAGGTACACTCAGGATGTGTTTTAAAACATGTTTTCTATTCGGAACCCCAGTGCTCCATCTTTAGGTCTTTGATCAAATCTGTATGCACAAAGGCATGATTCATAACTGCCAGCATCAAAATGATCATATTCTACATCCGTGTGTCACCAGCACAGAAACTATTAGCCCTCAGCCCCGAACTCGGCATTTGTTCCAACATACCGGGAGCAAACTGGACACTGTGCCAGGACATTTGTAAGACTGTCGCTAACAGTACTTGTTCTGATGCTGCCCCAGAGCTCACAGAAGAGGATTATTTCCTGGAAAGCCCAGTGAGCTGAGGAGCAGGGCTGGAGCCCCAGGTGCAGCCTGCCCCCTCCCAGCCCCCACCTGCCTGGGTACCAGCACCCCCCAAGCTTTGACAACCCTCACTGGAGACACCAAGAAGGAAAAGAGCTGGAAAAGAATGAAAGACAAAAGGATAAAAGACTAGACAGATCAGAAACGAGGCAGAGGGCAGAGCGCTGGAGGAAAATAGGGGAGCCTGAATAGTTACATTTATGAGCACAGCAAGTATCACGATAAGATTACATGTAAAGACAAAAACTGAACTCAGTAAGCAAGAGTTTTAATTTTCACATCTAGAAAGCACAGCAGGATCTGCACAAACCGGATGGGTACGTACTACCTTTCAGAAAAGTTGTCCCAAATGTTAGTGACAGAGCACTCGTGTGCTCAGGGCACAGTTCTCAGCAGCCTTTCTGTGGCCAAAACACCCACAGTCATTTATGAGGGCAGATCATCTCTGAGCCTCAAGCTCTTGCTTTCTCAAAATGTAAACAGAAAAACAGAAACAGACAAAAATATGCATGCATAGTTTAAGAGGCAACACTTATTTAACATAAGCCTACTGCTAAAAGAATTAAATGAAAACCAAAGGAAGCTTCTCTTGAGCTGAAGAATATACTACATACCGGTGGTACACACCAGCGCATATTTCCGAGGTTTGCTTTAATTGATGAAGAACACTGTTAATTTGCTTTTTCACGTGCCTATTAAGAAGTTCAGAAACACAACTGGCAATAGGGCCAGCTTTGCAATCTTTTGCGGTTCCAGGCCTGAATCATTTAAATGAAAACCAGGGNTGCTCAGTTACCCCAGCTAGGGGAAAAAAAAAAAAAAAAAAAAAAAAAAGGTACGCGGCAGGGCGAGAGGGTACAGTTTCAGCATCCTTGAGTTTTTAGCGGTTAATAGAAACGATTGCATTAGATTTCACTGCCTGTCACCTACTGGGCCTGACAGAGCGGTGCAATAAAAAACAGCGCCTGTGCGGTTTTCAGGTGGAAAAAATAAAGTAGCAGTAAAACAAACCCTTAGGAACGCATCGGGCAGACGGCTCTCCAGCGAAGTTCGGGGATACTGAAATGCCCGCTGCGGAGGCAGGCAGTACCGAAGGGGCACTGGGGAGAGGAGAGGACCCTACCGATGCATTTTCTGGCGCTGCAGCCGCGACCCCGGGCGCTGCCGCCGCAC
>VYZV01044572.1:115531-133395 GCA_013401275.1 Pandion haliaetus | reverse complement strand
TTTTTTAACCGACTTGGAGCTCATTCGCGCCGAACTGACCCACAGCTGTTTCAGATGGGGCTTTTTCGTTTCAGCTGGTCACATTAAAAATGGCTACAGCAAAAAGGCGGCACAGCTTGCACTCCTTAATGGAAGAAAATTTTGTCGATAAATCATCACAACTTCTACAGTTTATCAACAACTCCCATATATTTGTTAATGTCCCTGCCACATAGCTATTGACCAGTCTTTACTTTTGAAAGGCTGTTACTCCAACTCTGCTCAAAGTGGACCTTAGTGTGACGTTCATTCTGTGGGGCCTTCAGTCTCTGTGGGCCCTGCCAATAGCCAAGTGGTTTGACTGCTTGCAGCATAGGTATGCCTTTTAAAGACACTGTCGTTTCGCCCTATCTGCCGAACTGCAAAAAATCAGGGAAATCGGCACGGAAAGGCTTCTTTTTGTGTGAAGTCTGAGCATCATCTGGCTGACCTTCAGTTCATGCAATGGGACAGCATCCATTTTTGCCATCTGTGGTGATGGCGAACTGCTCTTTATGGGCAGAGAGCCCGTGATAACAAATTTTGACAGTGCCAGGCTTCCACACCAGTTGCGCATGCATCGGATTTGCTGGACACACATTTCAGTGAAGTGAGCTGTTTGAACAAAACCAAAAAAGATTCAAAGTATTCTTTAATATTCTGAGAGAGTCTGCACAGCTTGGGAAGTTGATGGGTAATTTTTATTCCAAACTATCAAATAATTGGGCATTATAGATACACTCAAGCAAATCTGCTGACAAATATGAGATAAAAGTGTCTTCCACTTGGAATTAACTGCCTTCCTCTCCAAAAGCAAGTTGTGGTCTTAGCACGTGGTTGCCCCATGCAGCCTTCCCTTGGGCTTTTAAAGGGCAGGATGTGCTCAAGGAGACGAAAAAACAGACTTTGAACAGGCCAAATCACCAAGAGCTCTGAAGAGCCACAGACCTTAGGGCCTGATTCTGATCCTGCGTACCTCATTGTGAAATGGGAGACACATTCAAACGGATGCCCTAAAATGGCTAAAAGCCACATTCAAGCCAGGCAATGTTTTAGCACAGGGCAACGCTGCTCTCTATAAAAGCAGCCCTGCAGTAATTATGACCAAACTGTGATCCATGTTCCTTAAAATTTTTATGTCCTATTGGAAAATTTCCTCCAGATTTTCAGGGGCAATTTTTATACCAGAAAACGTCTGTGGATTTTCCTAATCTCTGTATGTAATTACTGTGACTGATAAGGCAGTGAGGAGCAGCAGTGCTTGCTCCGTCTCATGTGTGTCCTACCAAAAGCATGTCTGGAGAGAAGATTTGTATCCAAACCATAATAATTTATAGGCCATAAAGATCGGAGTCTTCAGTATAAAATCTGCCCTGTGTATGGGTGGGAGGCTCAGCATGAGACATTTCTGCATTGAGAGAAAAAGCGGAGCAGGGAGGGGAACAGGCTTCTTCTCGGACAACATCCTCCTTTCCCTGTATTTATAGAGATTATGTAAAATCTGGAAAGGAGAGTGCAGTAGGTATGGCATTCATTTTTAAAACCGTGCTATGACCAATGACTGCTAACTGCTCAAAACATCCTTTTTTCTGTTGCTAAAGAAAACAGCCAAATAGAAGTAAGAAGGAAGATAATTTAACTAATTATTTTTTCCTGTGCTGATTCAAACTGGAAAGCAAAAAGGGCAAGGCTGAGCTTCTTGATAATTTGAAAATAAATCACAAAAAATGGACTGTACAAATCCTAAGAACAAACTGAAATCAGAAATTACATGAAAGTTAAAACGATAAAATGGACTTTTGTTATTATCACATTAATGAATAATGGCAGCTTGAGTGAGCTGTGTTGCATCAGAAAATACTTAATCTGGTTACACAGAGGACATTTGAGAGAGTTACCACTCTGAAAATTCCTGATGTTGCCCATGTTACATGAGACTGTTAGTATCTAGCACAAAGTATATAAGAGAAAAACCAGATTTGATTCTTAATAGAGAAGTATTATCATGGCTGCACTTAACTGTCAAAGTGATGGTGTTTTAAGCAAGGATAACTAATGTGACTTGACTAATTTGCTCTAAAATCCTAACAGATAATTGGCTTAAATATTTTTTACCTCTGCATAGGTATGCAAATTCAGCCTGGGTGTGTTTGAAAGGAGGTGGGTATCAATCTTGGCTACTTAGAATGATGTAAAAAAAGAACCATACTCCATTCCAGCAGAATTTTTACTCAGATCTACTTTGCTAGATTTACCTATCCTTCTATAAAAATACATTTCCTCCTCCTTACAGTGTAGATATAGTCCAAAATTGAATCAAGTAACCAGGCTTTGTACAAAGAAATAAGTGGAGAGCAATATTAATAAGCAATATCCTTTACTCTACTTTGAAGAGCTTACAGTCCATCTGGTGAACAAACACTACAGGCTTATCTGAACTCCAACTCACAGGCTGACTCATGGGTGGTTTAGAAGCACATTCTGTAATCAGTGAAAGACTAAGTTCTTTCAGCATGAAGATTTGCATTTTTCTTAAAACTAGTCATGTCCCTATCACATCAAAATTTAGATTTCAGATATATGTTATCAGGGTGAAGGGGAAAAAGGCATATCTGGAAATGAACTGATTTGTCTAAGAATAGGTATCTCTTAATGTACTCAATCTTAAAGGAAAATCTGTGAAAAATCCAGAACATTTAGCAAAGTTGTATATAATCCTATGATTTTAAAAAATCATAGCACCTAAGGAATGCATGTTTGGAATAGAAAAGATTGAAAATAGGCCACGAGCATGAGCAGTGTTTTATGAGTAATCTGCAGTAGTGGTAGAGGTATCTTCCTGAGGTTTGGGCTTCTCCCCTGAAGTGGCAAATTCTTTTTTTCTCTTCCACCTATCACTAGCCAGAACAACACACCACCCCTAATTTTAGTAAAGCTTTGTGCATATGGAGGACATATACCTTTTCCCCAGAAGGCTGGCAGTCTTACTGGTATATGCATCAAATCTGAAAGAACAAAACAGGGTAGGGAATTACTCTTTTGAGAATTTCACCATCTCAGACTACAGTTCAGTGCCTGCTCTGCAACAAGGTCCCAACTCATTGCTTTTTGTTTTTAAACACTGACACATTGCTATACTTTAACGGTCGGGGAAGTCTATCTCAATTTTTTTGGAAACACAGCACCATCATTAACTTTCTCTGTGTTCTCCAGTCATATTATGGTTTACACGTACATTCCTCACCACTGAGGTGTACTGTACCATGAATATTCACTATTCCATCTCTTCTTTTCGTAAACAAACAAAACCCCAAGATTCCCTGCTGCATATTCATTTTACATCTAGCTACTCCAAGAGAGTTAAAAAAGCCAGGTTCTCTCTTAGCGTGCATTGGCAGAGCTAAAGTCAACAGAGATGTGACCACTGTGTGCAAGAAATGCCTTTAGTTCTGGTGGGTTTGTAAAACTTGAGATTCCAGCAAGCCATTCTTAATCCATTCTTGTTCCATTTTGCCACTTAATAGTTTGAAAATGCAAACTCTGGTGTCAACGTATATGCAAAAGCCAAATTTTTAACAGCAACATTTCATTCTGTAACAGTATCTATAAATTAGCAACAGAAATAATCCTTATTTTTCACCTCCCTGTCAGTATAGTCAAAGACAATAAAAGCGGGTACTTTTCTGTGTTCAATTTTTATAAAATACATAACAAGTATGTGGAGTATATGTTACTTCTTCCTTCTGAGAGTTAAATTTAGTTCAGGACCATGGCATATGCTCCACTTCAGGAAGTGAAGGAAAATTGAAGAATTATTCTCTTCACCATCATATTAAAGCATCCGTTTTTCTTTATAATCTCTTAGCATATATAACCTTTTACTACCAATGAGGGGAAATGTCATGTACATGTACTTTATATACAGCCCTCAGTGTTGTGACAGCTTTTTCTTTCAGCCAGTGGTCAAAGATAATCACGGAAGGATTACCCATCTGTTCTTGCCATGTGGCATTCTCTCTTCAGTAAGGAGATACTGCAGTTCACAGCTTCCTGCAGTTCTTTTTTCTGATGTTCTCTCATTAACTAAAAATTGTTTTATTATCCGAGTTACCAAGTTGGAAAGTCTGGAAGACTCATGAAGGTGACCTACTTTGGATTATCTAAGTTAGAACCAGCCACTGACTGTTGCAAATAGCACTTTGTTTAGATGCAGAAGGAACTGGTTTCTTTGGTTTGGGCTTTCATTCTGGGTTTTGGTTTTTTTTTTTTTTTTTTTTTCCACCTGATGGAAAAAGACAGGGGGGACCCCAAAAAAGGAAAATCAAAGGGGAGGAGAAAAAAAAAAGAGACCTTTTCAAGAAGAGTGACACTGTAGATTGATTATTCAGTTTTTCAAAACACCAACAGAGAGTTTTTTAGACTACATTTATTACAATGACATACCAATGCAAAGTATACGTAGAGATTTTCTCCACTAGTCACTTGCACCTTTTTCCATGTGTCTAAACTTTTATTGAGACATCACTATCATTTGCTGCAGAAACAATAAATTAGAAAGGAAACAAGCTTTTTAAAGATTTCAATACTTTTTCATTTTACCTAACACTGAAAAATACAGTATTTTAAAGACAAGTTTTATTCTTGAGCTTCTGTAATGATACAAGTTCACCTGTATGAAAGCTTGCTCTAAAAAATACCTAATAAAATAGTGTGGCTGTTCTTCATAAACAGGGCCATTTTGTGGTAATTTAATACAACTTTTTATGTCAGGGAACATTGTTTAGATATTATTTCAAACCCAGTATTGGCAGCTTCAACAGATGATTTGCCTGCCACTGTTGCACTCGTGTTCCTTGACTACACTGGGTGGTCCCACAGAAAACAGTGTGTTAGGTGGAGCTGGTACTCCACACATATGCCCATATGTGACAGTAAAATTTTGCTGAACTTCTGCATAAATTCTCCAAACCCTTGGACCAACATGCGGGGGGGGGGGGTGGGGGGAGGTGAAGTGTGAACATGCTGTTTCCCCCTGGGAGAGAGGAACAGAACAGGTAGCCTGCATTTCCTGCTGCAGTTCCTAGCAGCCGAATTAGCAAAGAAGTGTTTCAGCTTACCTCTGAAACCGGTGTGTCAACACCACAGGCTTATCAAGGATGTTATAAACCAAAGACAATTATACAAATTTAAGCAAACAAGCTTGATAAGTATCATAAATCTTGCTGTATTTAGATAAGCATTAACAAAAGTGGGTGCAAAAACCTGCTTGGCTATAATTTGGATGCTACAAGAAAAGGAAGTACTCAGACAAGATACTTGATGTGCCTTTAGAGAAATACATTTTTTGGAGGAGTAAGGTGTTAGTCCACATACAGCAAAGATGACTGCATCATACACTATATGATTTCTCATTTTAATAGCTTTTGAATTCGTAGAACTGGTAACACGTTGTAAACACTTGTTATGGAATTAGGCAAGATTTTGGTAAAGGTGATACCTCCTTTACAATCTTTGAGAATTAACTCTAATTTTTAACAGTTCAAGCACTGACTTTTATCTATGCCCCAGATCTTCCATCACAATGAAAAAAACTCCATAAATAGGACCAAAAGATGCAAGATTCATTATGAATCTAGCAAACATACTCCTCTAGGGAACAAGTTCCCATCCTTGCAGGACAAGAAGGCAGGCTCTTGAAGCCCTATGGAGATTGAGGAGCCAGAGGATAATCCTCGTGAGCTAGCTAACTAACAGCAGTTTTGCAGTAGCAGACAGCAGAAGTATCTTGAAATGATCTACATCTGTATGGTTTTGGCCTCATAATGATTTCTGCTTTGATGAACTTAAGGACAGGGAGGAAAAAGTGCTGGTAAACCAATCTGTCCACATCAGCAGCGTCATACAAAATACACCCGCTGCCTGCGATTTCCAGAGCCGTGCTGCTGACCATGCCTAAGCAGTGGCTACTACATAGTGACCACTTGCACTCACGTGTAATCAGTGGTTTGTTCACTGGTTTGCATGCCTGCAGCTGCACAAATTATGTACGTATGGAGATGGCCAAGTTACGCCACAGTACAGCACATACTGTTGTAACCAGTTTTAAGGAAAAGGTGTGGTTTGGTGCCCATCATCATGGCTCCATCAATTTTGAAAACTGATATTTATCTCATGACAGAGCACTGTAGATGTGCTGACTCTTCAGGAAGGGACACTGGAGGTAGTGCCTTGCTTGCTCTGTGTGGTCTCACTAAGGGAGATTTGGGCCCCTCACCACAAGAAAGACACTGAGGTGCTGGACCGTGTCCAGAGAAGGGCAACGAAGCTGGTGAGGGGCCTGGAGGACAAGTCTACTGAGGAGCAGCTGAGGGAACTGGGGTTGTTTATCCTGGAGAAAAGGAGGCTGAGGGGAGAACTTATCGCTCTCTACAACTACCTGAAAGGAGGTTGTAGTGAGGTGGGTGCTGGTCTCTCCTATCAAGTAACCAGTGATAGGACAAGAGGACATGGCCTCAAGTTGCACCAGGGGAGGTTTAGATTGGATATTAGGAAACATTTCTTCAGTGAAAGGGTTGTCAGGCATTGGAACAGGCTGCCCAGGGAAGTGGTGGAGTCACCATCCCTGGAGGTATTCAAAAAGCATGTAGGCAGGGCACTTCGTGACATGGTTTAGTGGGCATGGTTGATGGTTGGACTCAATGATCTTAAAGGTCTTTTCCAACCTAAATGATTCTATGATTCTATTATACACAAGGTACTAAGTCCTGCTGCTTCTACTTCCTTCAGGTCTGCCTGATAAGATGGAGATACTTATATGACTGCAGTTCTACCTTTTGGATAGTACAGGTTCTTGCTGAAATTACTGGTTCCTTTCAAGCATTTTGTTATTAAGTTGTGGGTACGGCACATGTCTGACAACTTGTTTGCCTGGGGAACATTCTGCTCCAAAAGGCCAAGAGGTGTTTGCCACAAAGGATAACTGTTCTGGCAGTGACGTGATGTGCTGGAGACATCTGCTTTTCATGTAAGAGCTCAAATAACGCACTCCCCCATAACCCACCATAGATGCGTAATGCATGTGCTATATTGCAGAATTACTCAAATATCTAGATGTTTGTATGTGCAAAATTCAGGCATGTACATGTTAGGCATTTTTCAATAGACAAATAGATGCCATAGGTAAAACACCTTAGTGCACAGAATACAGATTAGGGGTTGGTACTTAATTTACAATAGTTTGCCCCAGGAGTGACATTAATAAGTGTTACCTCTCTTGTAAAGGCAGAGGAGATTTAGAAAAGGAACTAAATATTATTTAGTGAAAGGCAGAATAAGTAAGTAGACCCTACAGTGATTACACTGTGCTCGTAAAACAATTCAAATATACTCCTGTTGTCTCTAAGTCTTTGACACTAAATTACAGTATAAAATAAATTCTTCAGGAAGTTCATATAGCAAGTTATTTGTATATACTGTGCAAACCACCTTTAAGATCAAACAAAATGTTAAGTTATGGTGAATTTTAATTCTGATTAATTCTGAACCATGTAGTAAATTTTGACAACACATGAACGATCCAATTCAATACAATCTACATTCTCAGCAAAGTGACAGTTACAATATATGGCTCTCTTACCCTAGAATGGCTTCTAATATGTAGTTGCAATTTCATGTAATAGTGGGACACACCCTTCTTGATAATTAGTGAAAGCAAAGTTTTGCATTAGGTTTTTCTTTTCCTGAAGAACTGTTACAATAAAATACTTCAGATCTCTTATGACCTAAATAAGCACCTGAAAATTCCTGTAAATGCAAAGAACTGGGTCTCAACCCAGAGAAGCACTTAATGACATATATGATCCCATTGAATTTGGTGGCAAATGCAAGGGCTTCAAATAAAGCATGCACTTGTGAGCTTTGCTGAGTTGAGGCCTTACAGAATGATGCTACGCAAATCAGTTTAAAAGTATTCAGAAACTAAACTTGGCTTGAAATTGAATGTAACCACTGATCAACAGTGATTTCTTAGGTTCTCTTTTTCTGATGTATTTGTGAAATAATTGTACAGGTTTTTGAAGTAGTTGTTCTCCTACCTGCATATTCAGAAATATTTTACAGGGTGCTGTTCGCTAGTAGGCATGAGGTGTTTTTTCCTGAAAATTCATATGCAACATGTTATTGTCTCTGGATGAGCTTTGCCTGAAGGTGAACTAGGAAACAAACTGCCCAGCTCAACAAAAGCTTTATCTGATTTATCTGAGGAGAGATTAATTTCTCCTCCATTGCAGACCTATGAAAGAACACCTCAGAGGAGCAGAATAGGAGGGAGAGTGAGCATCCCTGTTTCTCCTTGCTTAGCAGTGGCCTGCTTAGGAAATGAGCTTCTATATTTTGTTTGGCTAACAGTAAACACCTTCACATTTCATAAGACAGGTGTATTTGTATCCAAGTCCCATGGTGACATCCAGACTGAGAGTTAGTCTAGTCCATAATCAGATCATGCAGAGAGTACTCTGGAAATGTTCTGATTTGCTATGCGGGCAGGTCCACAGCATAGTCGTGATCCCAAATCTGTTCTCCAGCACTGTTGCTGCTCCAGGAAGCAGGATATAGCCAAATCTTAACACAGATTTTATGCATGCATGAGCCTGTTTGTTTTACTATACAGCCCTATATTTAATTTGTAAAACTATTGCTAAAACATTGTTGCAAATACACTCATAAAAAGAGTAGATTGCAGCTGGCTGGTAGCATAGGTTGATTGCATCTCATAGCCTTAATCTCTTCACCTCACTTTGTACACAACTGCCATCATCACAATTATCTTTTTGCAATCTCAGAAGGAATGCCAAAGATGAAGCTGGAGTCTGACCCATCTCCCTTTGGAAGGAGCCTCTTCAAGTCAGTCCTTCTAAGTCACTGGGTTAAGGGCAGAGGAAAAACCAGACTTTTTCACCACTTTTTAGTACATAACTTTTCTGTGACTAAACAAAGAGATTTGTTTGGCATGCTGTCAATCTGACACCTGTTTTAAGCATTAAAACATAAGTAAAAAGCCAGGGTACTATACATTTGTTAATGATCAGTTACTATTTATAAAATATATTGAAGTGAAATAAGGTAATTTGCATGTTAGCCAGCAGAGAGGCTCCAGGTTTCTTCTTAATCAGTTATATACAGGTAGAACTCACATTTCTGTTACCTCTTCAATCCCAGTCCTCCAGATTTACACAACTGTTGATGACACTCTAGCTGACCCTATACAACACTGAAACTTCTCAAATGGCCACATTCTTGCCTGGAAACTGAACCCACAAATTTGGTAGCTCATTTTGCTAGATGAAACAGATTCTTATCTCATACTTGGATTTACCTGAGCACAGATGGGATGGAAAATGTGGATAGGATCTGTAACGTTTATTTTTAAGCCCCGTGTTGTGAAGGAGGAGGCATATTATGCCTTTCGTGCATTAGTATCTCCTTTGTGCTGCACATAATTGGCAGAGCTTTTCAGTGAAAAACTATCTGGCCAAATTCTCTTACAGCCTCATGCTCTGCAGAAATCTGTCTTAGGTTAATCTATATTAGGAGCAATATTCTGCACTTATATAAAAAATGTGTTTAAAAAGCTCTAGCAGATACAATCCTTTTTGCCTGACTTTGTTCCCTGCTGTTGTTGGTCTCTCATGGGATTTCTTGCAGAGTGGTTAAGTGATCTATACCGAGGTTTCAAAAGCAAAGATAATAGGAGCTCTATTCATGGGTTAAACACTTAGCTGCTTTAATACAAGTTGTGTAGGAGCAGCCCCTAATGACATTCAAATCTTGTTATTGCTGTGCTTCAGTGTAGGATGTACTTGGTTTTGTGGCTGCAAGAAGCAGTTGTCAGAGATGACTGTAAATCCTGAACAGCAAATAAATCCCACAGCAGGTAGAAATGATGCCTGATTCTGCTCTCACAGCAGCATGTATCTTTGGACTTCACTGTGCTTGCTCCTGACTTACACCAGTGCGAGTGAGACATTGCAATCAATGGCTTGTACGATACTTACCATCATGTCTGACTCTAGGGGCATCATCTGTTAACTTCATATTGGCATAAAATTTCTAACCCTTCCTTTGCAAAAGACTACTGCCTATTTATAGTGTCTTGGCTTGTGAGCATTCCCCTAAAAATAGTATTGTGGCAAGCTCTGAGCCTTCAGTATTCCTAGGTCTCATGTCCAACCCAGTTTTCTCATGTCCTCCATGGCTTGCTAGCACCTCCCTTGCCTCCCTCCACTCTAAACTAGCAAATTTGCTAATACTGTAGAGAAAAGACAAGCTTTCTTCCAAAGAAAGGCAGATTCTAGCCAAATACACGTTAAATAATTTCATTGCTCTCTGTGCCTCTGAAACCCTATGAACCGTCTTTGCCACAAGGAAAAGTTGTAATAGACATAGATCCAGAGGCATATCACAACAGGCTTGGTTTTACTTGTTAATCCATCAAAGACCTTAAGCACAAATATTAGAACCCTAAGCAAAGCATAAAGAAGGAGCTGCTTGAAAGCCAGGCTCATATTCATAACACAAAAGCTAGCTAGATTAATGGATTAAGAGGTCTATTGATATTAGTTCCATTTGTTTCACACACACAGTAAGAGATTAGAAAAAAAAAAAATAAGACTAGATGGAGAATCACTGGTTGATTAAACAGTAATGTAAAGGGTATTGCTAATTAAGGCCAAAGTACTTAAAGGTGGACAAGTGAATCTGGTGTCCAAATGCCACTGAATTTCAATGGATGTTGAATGCATGTAACCAAATTAAGTCTCTTTGAAGATGATGATGTAAACTTTGCTGCATAAGCAATGCTAACATGGTCTATGAAATGGAAACATAGGCACTTATTAGCCACATAGAGTAAATTTGGCATTTTAAATGGCAAAATAACCTGCTGAATGACCATAAGCATTTTCTCAGTTTCATGTGGTGCAGTACCAAGTGTTCTAGGTGTCAGAATAACCTTCGGAAAGGTTATGCCACCCAATCAACTGTAATCACTGCATCGCTTAAGCAGCCTCAAGTGCTACCTGATTTGATGATGACGAAATAAATCTTTCTACCATATGAGTTCTGAAATACAGAGGAAGCATTCTGAAGGTATAAGCACAAGATGGAACGGATACTTGCAGATCAAATATGGGTGAAATTTATAATACTGCATTTCCACCAAACTTTTCGTTATTCTTTCACATTTCCTTTATCACTAGCTTGGATTACAATTTATTTGGGGTGTGTGTCATTATAAACAAAATATTTCACTAAAAATTAAATATGATGAAACTAGACCTCATATAGGTTTTAAATTTGGTATGAATCGCAGTCACTACTGTCAACTCAGGAACAGGTCCTTAATCCATTTTTGCCATGCATAGTGTAGTCAAAAGAACAGTTTTAAGTGTTTCTTCCCATCTCTCTCCCACTTCCAATTTTCAAATTCAGTGTGTTTGTTCAAATAGCAAAGTCATCTCCTTACAAGCAATAAATGGGAATTCATTTGGAAACAGTTACAGTGCCTTTAAATAATCTGTTGGTTTTATTTTTATTACTGCAAGACTAAGATGAAAGCACGAAGTTTATCATAGGCTAAGAGCACACATAGGGTAAGTTAATGTAATTCAGCTGATGCACAGTAAGTTTCAAAATACAAGGAAAAATTATGCTGGACTAAACTCAGGTGTAAATTCCCATTACTATTTATAAGACTAATTCCTGCAGGGATAACAGGATCTTCTGCTTAAGGTATTGAGGGAAAGGTTAACAATAAACTAAGAAAGTCAGCATGAATACAGAGCGCATGACTGATAAAACATTCATACGCAGACAAGTTCCCTCTGAAGATACAGCCAGCGGCACTTACTGCTGGCCTGGGGACTGGGCTGGAGACACACATCATCTCCCCATCCAGCTGTCTTAGTGGGAGAGACCATCAATGCCAGCCACTTGTCACCACTCCCTGGTGGAGATAACTCTAGTGAATACATTTACAGAAACACTCCTACAGTTCTTCAAGAAAATTTATCTGAGATGGCTTGGACTATCCATTTTAAAACTGTTAAAACTTGCACAGTTAGCTCTGTCAGAAGCCTATTAGACAGCACTCTCACAAACTGCTCTCCTTCAGAGTGGTAGTAAAGAGCATTTCAGGATGGTGACCTCGTCCTCTGACACAGCTGGATTGGGAAGGAAGTGGAAAGAAGCAAAAAGAGCAACTCCTCCCTCGGTTTCTAAATAATTGCGCAAAAGGGCTAAAAAGAGCACTTAGTCTTACTATAAAGAAATGAAAACAAGTACCCTGAACAAGGAGGAACCTTTCTAGCTCTGCTGCTGTTTGTCTCACATTGTCATTTGGTTCCTCTTTTGGATTAATCTGTGAAATATCATCATCGACCAATCACAATAACTGAGACCCAACAACAAAAGCACAACTGTCATTGGAACTATCAAAAACCTTTGGAAGAAAAAGCACTGTACTCTTTATAGAGTCTCAGGAAATAAACCCATCTACTATCGTGTTAGTCTTTTAGAGGAGCCTCCCAGGTTGGCTTTCTTTACCAGTAAGACAAGACACTGTTTACACCACTGTAACTGCATGTCAGAATTATGGCTTACTGTCAGATAACTTCAGCAGTGGTGCAAATTTAAACTGACATGCAATATCACAAAAGGGCCATAAATAATTAGAAAAGAGAATCACATAATATATTTGCACTTAGTACACATAAATACATACTGAAAACATTTCAAGTTGACAAAATAGCTTTGAACATCTCAAAATGGCTTTTCTTTTTATAGATGAACATTTCAGCTGATTGAATTTTGAGATATTGCTGAAGAGATAAGAAAGGTGAGAAGTCAAAAAAAGAAAGGTGGTAGGACTAAGGCAACACAAGGCAATAGAGACACACACTGATTATGAAATAATGTGCTTAGGTGAGCTGCTCCAGCTGCTGAAGACATCTGTAGACAGTGATGAAGCCAAGCCCTTAGGCAGGTGTAGACCCTACCNGGGGGGAAGAAAACTTTCACTTGCTAAATAGTATCAGACCCTAGCAAGAAAAGTAATAATTAAGGCAAGTCTCAAGACAAGTCTCTTGTTGACTGTGTACAGTCCCTCCACTCTCTGAACAAGAGTATTGTCTGGGCCACCATACCAAAGAGCTGTCTCTGAAGTCCAATTAATCTCCATTTCTCTCTCTTCCCCACTGTTACCAGATCTGGGCAAAAGATTGGGTTTTAATCCTTCCTGCTGCCACCGACAAAGAAGCCGTAATAACTCATTCCCTATATCTAGGAAGTAATGTGCTAACAGCATATAAACTGAAGCAAATTACTTCCTGAGTGAAGCAATGAGGCACCCAAGAGGGTGGAACAACAAGAACGTCATCCTTGGCCTGTTCCTGAGCTGCTGTACATTTATACCACCTCTTGCTAAAAGCTAATGGGCAAACTCTTTATCTAAGTCCTTAATGTAGCATGGAGTAACAATGGAAATAGTAAATTCTATGACGCACCATATCGGACTGCAATGCAAAAAGGAAAAATAAATGAAAAAAAATATATACACATCTCGGACAAAATATTAGTAAATATGCTAATGGCCTTCAAATATACGTATAGACTGTTGCAAAGAGAAAAGCAATAAATTGTTCTCTGAGTCCAAATGAAGATAGGACAAGAAAAGTGCAACAAAAAAGATTTTTATAAAGACATTAAGAAAATTTTCTAAGTACTGGTAAGATCATCTCGGGAGGTTGTGAAGTCTCCACAAAAACAGGTTAGACGAATAAGCTGTCAGGAATGGCTTAAACATTTCTGATTTTCCCTGAGGGCAATACAACTTTCAGGATCCCTTCCCATCCAGTCTTCTATGATTCTACAGAATATGCTAGCAGGTGAATGAAGGGGACAGGAGCCCTGCCAATTCCACATGGAAACACAGATGAACTCAACGTTTCCCGTCTGCAAACTGTAGGATGCTAGAAAAATACTTTCACAGCCATATGTATTAATAAACAGTATGATTTTACTGAAAAGATCTAAAGAAACAATTGCAATAAGAAGGTCCAAATCACGGCTTAAGAAACTTTTGCAAAGAGCATGATTTATCTATCAGAAAAAGGAGACGTGAATTCAGTGTTTCTGAAAGGCTAGCAGTGCCCAATGAGCAAGTCCCACATTTACCACTCCAGCGGGCAATGGCAGTATGAGACACTGCAGTACTCATGAGCCTCAGCTGGGGCCGTTGTAGGCAACTCCTTTGAGTAGTCCATTTCGGAGAGTAATTTAGCCTTTAATTGACTGAGATCATTCCTTTGGCTGACAATTGTTATTTTGCATGTAGATACCTGCTGTTTCATGCACGTTGCACGCACTGTGACTACTTCTGGACTGAGATCGCTAATTCCTTTCAGAATTCATGGCGATCACAACCATTAGAACAAAGAGCTAAATACAGCTTTTGGTGGCCAAATTTCAGTTTCGTTGCTGTCAGAACTTCCGTTATTATGGTTGGGGTATAATTTTCAGGCTGGTAAAACCTCAATTGTCATGTTTAGAGTTTCTTTAGTGTTTATTGTAAATGCAGGAGTTTGATTCGCATAGAACAGAGTGACTCACAGCAGCTCACGGATTTGGCAAAGAGCTTCACGTATTTCACCAAAATTCTGTTTGGCCTAGAGGGGCATTACAATTCTAGATAAAGAATGTGGGGTTTTATACAGAAGTAATCTATAACAGAATATCCAAAATAATTATTGTGTAAAAGATGAACTAAAACAAAAGCAAAAGGATCTTTGCCTCCCCACCATGGGAATTAATTCAGATTCAGAAAACATACAGAATTAGAAAAGTCTGATTTGACACATTTTTCAAAATATATTATAGGTGAAAGCAGGGGAAGGAAGCAATTCTGTTACCGTTAATCTTGAGCAGGAGGCCTACAGGTGAACCACTTCAGTTTCCTTTCAGTAATCCTTTGAGCTGTCTAGGATCCTTACATAGTGTTAGGGAGCAGAAACATTTGTGTAAATCATATCTAGTAACAAACCAAATTACAGTAAAAACTATTTGATGAACAACAGAAAGGAGGAAACTGCTGAAATCTGCTTCCTTTAAGTAGGACAATTTGGATTATTTGGAGGCATCCGAACATTTGGAGAAGTCTGGGAAGAATCTGAGAATGCCATCTTTTTTTAAAACAAAAGATAAAATTGTACCCTTTTGGGGTCATATAATTTTGACCTATATTTACATATGGTTGCACCCATGCAATACGCAAACACATTATGTGTGAAGTCCTATTTTTACATTCAAATTTGGGGTTTGGTAAATGCAAATGACAGAAGAAGCTGACACGAATACACTGGCACCAGTTTGCAAGTCACCTCATCACAAAGAAAGAGATATCTGGGACTATTCATCACCTTCATCACCTTAATACAGGGAATGCTTCTGGTGTTAAGTCGGTTACATGTTATGTATCGGTAATGTTTTCAACTTAAGGCTGAGAAGAAACTACAAGCTCTGAAGAGGCCAAGGAAGAAATATAATATTTGAGCGTTTACTGTAAAATGAAGGGCTATTTTATCTCAATCAAATAAAACAAGTGGACTGCAAATCTGATATTTAAATAAATCCAATTTACTCTCAAGTAATTGCTTATTTGATTCTCAAATATGACATGAAGTTAGAAAACAAATTGATATTCTGTCACTTCTGTTTCAGTAAACTTAACTCAAACAAGTTGCCCTTTAGGTGCATCTTGGATGGAACAGTATTTGATCTTCATCCCAGGGAAATCAGTGTATTAAATTTGTTTGAAAAATTATCCAAACCATGACGCCTTTTCAGACAGTGCTTGAACTGCATACTAAAGAGACCGAATTTCCCCTGAGAGCCAGCACAAGCACAAAGAAGATGAAGTACTGTAGTATATCCTCCCTCTGCAAGAAAATGTATCAGCAAAGTTACAATATAAGCTCAGACGAATACAGTAGACACAGAAACTGCAGAAGTCTTGTGGGCATGGGCCATCTTCCTCCTTCTTCCTCCCTCCTCCCAGCCAAAATACAGACAGTTTTATATGACCTTGATGTGCCTCAAGCATTTAAAGAATAAGTTATATAGACTCTATACTGTGTTAGCCATTGTCAGAATACTATATCCAGCATCAGAATCCACAGTGGGTGAAGTTAATAAATTGAAAGGTGTTAAAAAACCAAAACCAACGGAATAATAAAAGGGGGGAGGGGAGGGGGAACAGATAGGAGGGATGCCCTTTCTGCTGAAAGTTTCCAGAGGTTGAAAACGTTTATTCAAATAAAAAGATAATTAACACAAAAAATTGAGACAAGGTGATTCAGCATGACAGACAAGGTCAGCAAGGTAGGCTGGCTGACACTGCAGCTGGGCATCTTAAGGGAAGGTTGGCAGCAGTGATCAAAATAGCCTATAGAACTTGTCACTCAGGACTCTTAGGGAATAATCTTCATCATCTGTAGTTTTAAGGTCAAATCAAGGCAGGTTTAAGAAAAAAAATTCCCTCTAAAAGGTCCAAGACATAATTAATTCATGTCTATGCAACCTGAGAGATTACAAAAATGGTCCCTATGATTCTTTTCTTTTATTATTTTTATTCAGGAATATAGGAAAAAGGTTGTTCTAGACAGATTACCATTTTTAATGATATGTTCTGTTTTAATTATAAAGAATTTCAGATCAGTTCATATGCTTAAAGTTACAACTATTAAAATTAGTGTTACAGAAACAAATATTAATAAAACGACGATGAGGTAGGATGAGTTAAGAGTGTGGCACTAAGCACCAATAGGTATGGGTTGCCAGTTTGTAGGAACTGAGAACATTATCTGAGAACTTCCAGAGCAATCCAACTCCACCCTTTCAAGAATTCTATTAATGTATGTTTGTACCTGTGTACAATAACCATAACTACCTCTAAAACATTTAAATTTGATGTAATATGTCCTGTTTCCCCTGCCATTGTGCTCTTGACCCTTGGATAATAAATAACATTAGTTTTCTAGGCTTGTCGAGACTTGCCTCTAGGAGGATCTGTGGGTAACATCCAGATGACTCTTCCTTGTATCTCCCTTGAATAAGAAGTTTGATGCCATATTCTTCACTGACAGGATTATTTCATTCAGATTTCACTGTGATTCTACATTTTCTGGTTTATGTCCTGTATTCTTCTGGCACATATTTGCCTCTAAAGAAATGTAGCCTATTACATGCAGAGGGAGAACTGGATACTTTTCCAGGCAAAATATTTGCAGACCAAAAGACTGACAGAAAGCACTAGAAGAAGCTTTAATTCAGTACTTAAGTATGCAGAGTAATACAAGTCAGCTAAAACGTCTCTTTTTTTTGCTCTGCTAAGTGTGATGTCAGGTCAGGAGACAGCAGTCATTTATACTCATTCTTGCTGCCAAAGTCAGCACGACTGTAGAGGAGTGTAATACAAGATGTGGCTGGAGACACAATAGATCCACCTGATCCAGCGATTGCTCAGCTTCCTACTTATTTTCATGACAAACCTCCTTTTTGAGCTGCTAATAAGTCACTGTCATATTTCAGGCTGAAACTCCTCAGGCTTGTAAGCTCTAAATGAACATAAAGCTGAAGTTCATACCAGAGAGACATCCAGGCTTCCAGCTGAAGACTAACATTGATCAGTCAAGGATACAAAACACAGAGAGCAGAATGCTGTTACTATAGTGAGCGCCACAAAAATCAATGTGTTTGAAATGGGAATCCATCTATTGAGGCTGGTAGATTGCGAT
>VYZV01044572.1:96425-110917 GCA_013401275.1 Pandion haliaetus | reverse complement strand
GGGAGCCGCTCGGGGCTCGTAAGGAGCCGCTGCGGGCCGGCAGCTCGGCAGCCTGCCGGGGAACGCACCCTCAGCCCCTGCCGGCCCTTCAACCGCAAACAGGCGCCCCTCGCCGATGTTTAGCCGGTTTGCTCCCGAACCTGAAAGGACAAAGAAGCGAAAAGGAGCAGCAACCCGGACACCGGCACTTTTAAACCTTCAGAAAGCGCCTGTTGTACACTGCAGCCTGGCGAGCGGGCTTCACTGTCCTGAGTCACTGAGCTTAGGATTTAACAAACTGATTTGGAGAGGGGTGGGGAGAGAACAGGCCAAAGGCCATGAACAGTTCCTTCTTCCCTTTTTTTGTAATTTAAACCCGCATTTCAGAACACTGCGTTAGGGAAACACTGTGCTTTACAAGACGTCATATGTTTGTGCACTCGGATCCCAGACTGTCACAGTACTTAAAAAAATAAGAATCATTTCAAAGCACTTTATAAAAAGAACATTTATGTTACTGTCCCTGTTTTCCTAACAGAAAAGCTTGGACACACAGGGGTAAAGCAATTTATCCAAATTACCCCAGACAAAGACAGAAAAATCAAGGTATTTTGCATTCCTGCCCAGCGTGCTCCAG
The DNA here is from genome assembly GCA_013401275.1 of Pandion haliaetus. Lineage (NCBI taxonomy): Eukaryota > Metazoa > Chordata > Aves > Accipitriformes > Pandionidae > Pandion > Pandion haliaetus. The sequence goes on along the minus strand of VYZV01044572.1, from coordinate 110,301 downwards.
TGGTCCTTTGTAAACGGGAAAGGTGGAGAAAACCCCCAAGGGAACTGACTATCTAGTTGCATTTTCTTTAATGCACACAGGCACAGTTACAAGGGCCTAAGTGAATGAGGCGTCTGCTTTGTGAGCACACCCCACCCAACCTCTCTTCACTCTTGCCAATCTTCCTTGCCAAACATACGCTTTTCTTTTGGTCTGCTCCTCTATGCCTTTTTAAAGGGCAAAATGACACCTACAACTATTGCAGCATGCACCTAATTTTTAATCCCAGTATGTCAAAAAGCTTTTTACCTGAGGTGAAAGGGCCATATTCACAATTAATATCCCCCTACATCCCCAAGTACATCACACCCCTAACTGGGAGGTGGGAAGGTTGAAGGCATTTGAGCAAGCGCAGAAAGGGTCTGACTCCTGCTCTGAATCACTGTGGCCACAGCCTCTCCCTGCGGTGCCAGAGCTCGGCGCTCAGCAGTGGGCAAGGAACAGGGCACCCAGCACCAGGACGAGCGCCCAGGCTTGGCTTGGACGAGACACATAAAGCTGACGCAGCCCCTGGCCTGTGATGGTTTGGATGGCCAGTGAGGTGAGTATCTTTACCCAGTACATAGGCCTCCTATTCCATCACTGTATTTACTTCAACTGAAGAAGCCAATTCACATCTAGATTTGGTCTTGAAAAGGACAGAAATAATGTCTTCTTCTAATGTTGCAACTTCAGTAGATGCCGTGGCCACAGTACTCAGCCCTTGCAGAGTTTGCTCCTGCCCAGGTACGTGGGATTCCTGTGCACCAATGCAGGATGGGCGAGAACAGACCCGACACCCCCAGAGTCAAATGCATGGCCTCATCTACAGTCACTATGAATTTTTTCCTCTGTTCAACAATGAAAGTACGTGCAACGGCCTGATCCTGAAAAGATACCCATGCATGACTAAGTTTACTCAAATTCACAGTCCCACGGAATCCAATTAAACAACCCAAGAGCGTGAAGTTATTCATGTATTCAAGGCTATGGACAGCTAGGTCCAACATTTATTTTGGTCTGGTGCCAGTTACAGTAACCATCCCTTTACCTGTATTTCATTTCTCAGCTATACAATTAAAAGTTAAATTCAAACCAGCCTATTCCCAGTGGACCCTCAGGGATGAAACTTTTATAGGTCTTTAAATACATTATGTATCAACTACTTGTGTCTATTTTCTAGCAAATCTCCCATGGATTCTATGGGGAAAGCACAGAACAATGAATTACGTATTCAGGATTTTGTGCTGATCTGTATGTAATTGTTACAGTGTTCCGAATAAAAGGAACATAGCTATTTGATAATTAATTATGCTCTAATTACATTCACCTGGGAAAAACAGATAGCACTGAGGCAAACAGGGGTCAATAGTATTAATATAGTTGATCACTAATCTTGCATATACAAGTACCAATTAGTTAAGCAGTTAAAAGAGTCAGTGATAATTTGCATGAGGAATTCTGAATGTAGAGATAAATTAAACACATAGAAAGTAACAGAAATGAAGCTACCAACTTAAACTGAAGTAGTGATCTATTTTCCTTTTTTCAGGTTACATGTAAGGGACTGTCATCAAGGGATGTCAGGTTACATTGAAAGCTTCTGCATGTCCTGGAAGTTGAGCTCACCTCCCAGTTACTTTCCCCTTTAGCGTAACAAAAGAAAGGCACACACTTGGTGCGTTGTGGTTCAAAAAGGAACATAAGCAGGAGATGTCAATAGATGTTAAGTGCTGGGAAGAGGAACAGACCAGAGCACAGCATGGATATTTATTGAATCTGGCTTTAAAGGTGGCAGTTGTGCCTACACCACTCTCTCTGTGCTGGTATTCCCATACTGCACATGGCTGAACATCCAGATCTTTAACTTCAGTGAGATGACTGGAGCACGTTGAGCATTAACCACATGCAGAGCTGTTTTATGGGATTAGAGCTTGAAGGAGAACAGATGGATGCTGTAGCAGTTCGGTTTGGTACTTCTTTCACATATCAGTTAGGCACTGGAGAAAGCCAACAAGGCGTAACACTGACAAGGAAGGGTATCTGTGCTACTAGGAAGCCTCTCTGAGCAGTTTTGCAGGTGGTTCCCTGCACTGCACACCCAGATACCAGGTGATGGGAAACAGCACTCCTCCTCAGTAATTTTCACGAGAGGCTGCTTTTTGCTCCATCCAAACGGTGATTCTCAGCAGCAGTAACAATATAGAGTCTTTTCTGCGGGGTCCAAGGCAGGCTTAGGGCTGCAGCAGCAGGTTAGTCCCTGGGAGGAACGGGCGCACTGATGCCTGCTCACCACTGCAGCCAGACTGTGTGTGATAGAAAGTGGCAAATCTGTGGTCTCACATTTCTGCAAAGAGCTTCTCTCCACGTTTTAGAGTCCAGCTGTGCTATATTAACATATGTAAGGGAGATGGAAAAACAAGCCTATTTGCTTTTTTTATAATGACAACCAGATGCTACAGTGTAACTTGGCCTAGAGAAGGCTGGAAACTGGCTGTCCACTCAGGAAGGCAGTTAGTCCATCCACATGTGGAGAGGAACTGCTGGTGAAACATTATTACTTAAGAAGGGTGGGGCCCTGGACTTTCATCTCACAGAGGGGGGAAAGGGAAAAAAAAAAAATGGAAACAGCCTTAACCACGACTGATTCATAGGATATTGCACAAAACCACAAAGAGAGGTAAATTTTGGGCTGCTATTTTGAGAGCTCCTATTAGTACAGCAGAGCTCTTCCCCAGCCATTAGCTCAGCAGTAACGACACAACTGAATAGAGTCTTTCATGGGTTTGATAGTACGGAGCTCACCCAGGACTCCTTGGCCTGTGCCTACAGTATTTGGGAGTCACATGTGAACCCCATCCAAGAACAGCATAAAAACCAATACTGTGTATCAGTGCTTCCCTTTTCTAATGCACAGTAGACACAACTACTGCCCTCCCTGTTACACGGACTTCATACATGATCAAGTAGTTCTATTACAATTTTGTCATTGTCTTGCTAACTACTGCTCTTACGACTCACAGGCACTTACCTCTCAGATGCAAGGGTGGGACCCAAACTTCTCGGCCAGGGTGAAGAACTATTATATACTATTCAAAGTGCTTTATTTTTAAACTGAGCTATGCTTGAAGATACCAGCTGCAAAATTATCTGTAATGAAGTTTCTAGGCCTCGTAAGGACTCTGGGACTCCTGTATGGTTGTTAGATAAAAAAGAATATGCAGGAAGTCACAGTCATTTCACAAACAGCAATGAGGAACCTATTCTATTTGATCACAGCACATTCATAAAAAGACAATTTCTCATTAAAGGCCCCATCTAAAGTCCACTGAATGAAGAGCAGGCTGTCCAGCATGAGGCTGCGATCAGGGTGTGGCAAAGTATCTGAAACAGCTGTTAATGTACTGCAAGAATCCAAGTATGCCTTTGCTGGTGGGATCCATAACTGGAATTGATCATAGACACAGACACCAGCCACGTACATCCCAGATCCTTGGGAGCATTATTCTCCTACAATAGTTCTAACCTTGAAGATAACTTCAGCTCTCTTGTCAGTCATCTGCCTTACAATAACTCTACATCCTTATGTATTCTCTCTGCCAAAAGGCAACTTTTAAAATGCTATAAAATAAAACTGTGTACAAATTAAACAGTCAACACATTTTATGGCTGCTCAGTAACTAAAATGCTTTCACTGTGCTATGCAATCTATAACTGCTGAAATTACTTTCATGTGTGTTTATAAGTCTTCCTATATTTTCTCCTCATTACTCCAAATACATTTTAAAAGCTTGTTAAGATAGATTTGTTGGCATTTTGTATCTAGCTGACTGTGCATGTTAAAGGCTTTGAGTGCGACTTTCCCAACTTGAAACACACTATTTTTCATGCTGCTTGTTAAAACACGTATCATTCCAACCATGTACATTAATTGGCTTGTCTAGGGAAACAGGACTCAGTTTATGAAGTCTGTCATCCTGCTCTGTAGCTTAATTATAAAATAAAATTATTTTCCTTGCCCCAAGTCAGACCATTTGCTCTGGTTTTTTTTTTTTTTGTTGTTGTTTGGTTGGTTTCTTTCTTCCTCATGCTGCTGTTTTAAATTCCAGGGTTGTGTAACTGATCCATGAGGTCCTACTTCAGTGGCTGCTCCCAGGACTGGTGGTTAACACAGCATTTGTTAGTAAAGCTGCATGCACTGTGAGGGTCCTAAGCTGCATTTGTAAGCATCTGAGTCCGAGATATGCTGAAAGAGAATCACGTTTAAACTAAAGTCTGCCATTTATAATAAAGTCAAAGGACCACGTAAGTTATTGCATGTTGACTTGTGGTGTTCTGCGGATACCCAGTCACTCTACAGCACAGCAGGGGCTGCCACATACCCAGAAACCAAGACACCTCAAACACAATTTGCAGATAGACAGAGACAACAAACCTGTAGAAAACAGAGGCATAGTAACTCTTACCAGAACCAACCCTCAATGACAGGAATGACATCAAGCTCCAAATAAAGTGCCCACAATTGGAGATACCATTCTTAACTCCACTGGGGTTGGTCCTAAGGGTTTTCTTTTTCAATAGCAGAGTTCTTACTCAATGGTCTATGGCATAGCTAGAAGCCAAGAGCAGCCTAAATTAGACTGTCCAGGAGCAGAGGTGAACACTGGTGACTCACTACAAACCACAGAGGTGAAGGACAAAATGATGGGTCAGCAGCTGTACTCCACAGCAGAACTCCCACTGACTTCAGAGGCACGAGGAACTCCTCTGGGGGGTGGGGGGGGGGAGAAGCCTTCTTTCTACCAACTGAAGTCTAATACACTACAGAAGGGACTTTAAAAAAATACCCAGAACTATAAAGAGATTCCATGAAAGTTAACTTTCTTTGCTATGCCATCCTGCTCATGGCCTAAATGTGCAGTTCCTACCCAGCAAGTCTCAGCTCCCAAAACTTCCTCTCCACTGAACGAGTCCACTTGGTAGGCTGAATTTAAGGCAACTCTTCAACAGTGGAATGGTACAAAACAGCAGGAACCTGAAGCACTAGAACACTTTTAAAATACCTAGGTATGCTAAAATGTCCTTCCTTCTCTGACACACTGAGTACTGCATGTTTTAGAGGTCTGATCCAGTAGTAAAGTCTTCTGAATCATAAGCCAGAATCTTGACTCCCTGATACCTAATCAATACCCCCAATTATTAACAGCTCCAAAGTGCTTCTCCATAGCCCTGAGAGTTTTTTAGGATGGATAGAAAAGGATAGATATGCTTTACTCACGTTATTTCCCCCACCCCCCAGTATTTACACTGGAAAAAGCCCTCATCATTTAGGAAAAAAAGCAAGGGATACAAATGGAACATGATATTCTTCAGACTTATGTAAAGCCACAATAATTTCAGATAGAAATCAAAATGATCAAACTTCACAATACACATGCTACTGGAAACTTTGCTTCTTATCACACAAAACCTAATTTGCCCTTACAAAGAGATCAATCTTAACCAAGACACGGGCCTTCCAGCAAGCAGAGCCCTCTATAAAAATATTCAGGTAAAAATCCTTACTTTAAGAAAGTCACCAGGATCCTCACAGTTCTCCATTCTGACTGAGCCAGCCCACTCCCTCCCGTGATGGCAGGAAGGCCATATGTGCCAAAGAGTTATTGGCATCATCTGTAACTAGGCATTCTGTTAATGATTTAGGAAATCTGTTAATGGGAAATTAATTGGAATCAAAATCAGCCAATTGCACAGATTTTCCCCTTGATTAACACACCCACTTATTGACAGGATGAATTACAAGTTGTGCCATTCACTGATGTAGCTGAGCCCTGGGCAACTTGTCTGTGTGTTTGCAGTATGGTGGCATTTAACATGTCTAAGAATCGGCCTGTGCTAGCAGGGTTTGCAAAGCTGGAGGTACCAAAATAAGACCTGAGCAGAGAGAGGAAAGCTGGCACAGCGCCTGCCTGAGGCTTGCCCTGGGCTAGGGATGGAGCTGATGTCTCTCTGCTTCATTTCAGATGTCTCAGTTCTGAAGACTAGAATGACAGTATGGTGGCAAAAGTGGTGTAAGACTGACCATGAGCTGGACAAATGCAGTGCCTGGACTAGAATTAAGAAACTACTGAGTGGGGAAAGGTTAGCTAAGCGAAGCCCAGAGCAGCATGTGGTGCCTCCCTCCTATTGCAAAGGCTACAGGCACCAGGCTTCAGCTTGTTAAGGTCTGATTGCTCTGAAATCTTCATGCCTTGCTTTGCCAGCACTTGCACTATTAGAGATAGCCTATAGACAGCACATCTGCTTGGTCTTTGCTCTTTTTTCCCCCCTTTTTCCTTTTTCTTCCCCCGTAAGGAACAAGTGCTGGTATTTCTACTTTGATCTTGGCTAGGGTCAAATTTTCCTCTTTCTCACATTTGTAACTTTGGCAGCCTCCTGGTGAAGTCTTTGAACTCAGATTAGTGCAAAACAAGTGTGGAATCAAACTGGGTCAGCAAAGACTCAGCAGACCTGCTAGGCTGAGGGCACTCAGCCCCCCAGGAGTGCTCAGCACCCCAGGCTCTCTCCTTTGTCCCACTGTGTCTTTCAACAACCCCTTCAGAGTGTGCCTGAAAATACCCCCAGCAAATGCCATGGGTAAGTAGATACTAATTTCTTCAGTCCCATGAGTATTACCAAATTATTTCTGAATAAAACCCACATGGGATTGCCACAAGCATTCAGATTTGGCCTAATGCTGCTCCACCGTCACAGGGAGAGCATGTCATGCTATGATAGCTTGCAGTTGGCCATGTAAATTAAGGCAGACTGTTTTCATCTGAGTTCAGGGTTTTACAATTCTGCATTAAATACAGTGAATACTAATGAGAGCACCCTGTAGCTGCTTAGGCTGGTCTGTAACATGGAATGACAGGTCCCGAAGGAGAGGATCAGACTCTCCTCTAACACAAGTCTGGCTGTGTGATATGCTGCTCTTCTGACATGTTTCCCATGCTGCCTTGTGAAGGACAGCCTTTTATCTTAGGTAAGAGGCAATGGGTTGGTAGATGCTGATGATCAGCTTTGCTTTTGCATGGAGGGGAACAAGTTGCAAATTACCTGCTGTCAATAGAAGGCTGAAGCCACAGCAGAAGGCAGAGGCCTGTGGCTAGGCAAGGTGCTGGGCTGGAAACAAGATGTGCGTTAAAAGGGGAATATAGTCCTTCAAGTGTACTGAGTCTTGAGGCAGAAAAAATTTTGCAGGAGAGATGTCTGCATAAGTAACATCTTTATAAAAAGGGATATATGGAGATGAGAAATTGCTCCTAGAGCTCTAAGAAAATGAAGATTTACTGCTTTAAGGAAAAAGGGATGCCAGGCTGTGCCCCTACCTTGCAGGAAAAATATTACTTCTTTGAAGTTTTGATGAATAGCTGTAAGGAAGACTGAGTAGGCTTTGCTCACTTTCAAAGACAGAGATTGAAGCTGAGCTCACTTATGACAGAGCATCATTGACCTCTGCTTACTGTGGGAGAGCAGTCGGGTGATTTTGTCCATCATGGTGCTCCTGTGATGTCCGGGGTGTCCTGCAGCAGCATGTGCCTTCCCGGACCCCGGGCAGCCTGGCCACACACAGGGCCCAGGGGCGTGTGGGATTTGAGCACTGAGAAGGCCCCCAGCGCCCAGTTTCATGGGATGGGGACTCTGGTTTAGACACAGTTTGGGGAAGCACTGAAATTCCTTGCTCTCAGGTGTAACAGGACTTCCTAAAACACCAGATGGAGCAGGAAGTGTGGTAAAGCTACCAGTGACCTGCAGTCAGAGTCTGCAGCATTTGCCCATGAGGGATGAGCCGACATCAGACACAAAATCCATCTTGTGAGGCCAGTGCCAGTCCACTGGGCATACAGCATCAAAGCACATCGTTCCAGCAATCACTGCCTGTCACAAATACACACATAAATTATGAGCTTTGCATCCAATTAGTATTCAAAAGTGTGAAGCTTTTTCTGCATTTAGAAATTTCTAAGAAATTAATCTCCAAACCACTTGCTTTCAATGTAATGCCTCCTGAGGGTTTGGAGGGGGATTATTTGTTTGCATTTTTTTGTTGATTGTTGTTAGGCTTACACTGAATGCCAAGCTCCTGTTGATTTCACCTGTGCATAAGAGAATATTGCAAACACTGGAGACTACAGTTTTCCTCCTTCTTTCCTCCAAGACCTGTGCCTCCAAGTCAGTAAGGGTAGAACCCCCCCATCATCTCTGAATGCCCACAATCTGTACAAAGAGCATTGTGGATCAAAACTATGTCAGCTGTGACAAAATAAAAATCTTTGAAGATTAAGCAGGGGAAAAAAAAATATCTTTGAAATAGATACTGAAAAGTTAGCATTGTCTTTTCACCTATCTCACTCTAAAGCTTCCAACACTGGTCTCTCAGAACAAAACTGACCAGGGATTTATCATTCATGAAATTATTTTATTTCATCCTGGTGGAGGAAACGACATGAAAACCATGCAGAAAATAGTCAAGTTTTAAGTCTGAGAGGAAAACAAGGCAAACAGAAAGATTTATGCTAAGCTTAGAAACAGGATCCTTCCTCACCCACTGACCATCCCAAATTGTGTCTCAGTGTGGAGCTATTAATTAAAACTACATCAAACTCCATTCAATTTGCAGGCATCAATGAGGTTTCAACTGGAAAAGATTCATCCATCCCTTCCTCTCATGCCACTTACAGAAACCGCACAGGGCACAGAGTCCCAAACAAAAATGGGATCTTATTTTGCTGTGAGACACAGTTGCACGGCTCTTCTTCAGTCAGTCAAGCTGTTAGTAATTACTAGATGAGTGGTAGCATCTTTTACACCTTAGAAAACTTCATAAATCGTGTAACACAAGAGCTCAATTCCCAATATTAACAAAACTGTAACAACTCACATGAACAGATTATTTTTTTTGTTGTTGTTAAAGACTGATGGTTAAGGCAGAACAGATTTTTAAGGCACTGCAAATGAAAACACCTTATGCAATCTCTTCCATGTGTGAGGAGGTAGGGCCTGTATTTCTGAAGAAGGATACATTTATGTTCTGGGCAGAGGTACATACATACATACATCCACTCATAGCCTATCTTTCTGAAAAGACCGCTGGCTACCTACCTGTCTCCAATATGCTGCTTCCCATTATTTTTAGAATACAGGGAACAAAGGATTTCGCTTTTCCCTACTGAAAGCCGAGGTGCTGTTGTGTTGAACAATTTACCGTTACAGTGTCCCTTGTGAATGCCCCAGCCTCAGCAGAAAACAGAGAGCTGCTGCCTGGCTTCTTGTGTCACCCACCATGGAGTGCCTTGAAATTGTGTGCAGGGATTGAGGCACCTCCACTTCTGTTTAGGACAAGCTACTTGTTTGGAAGCCTGGACCCTGGAATTCATGTGAGCAAGCACTGTCTGATGGAGCTGTGGCCAGCATGGAGTATGTGTGTTGTACTCTGTCTTGCAACATCTCCAGAACAGCAGAACAACTTTTCTCAGCCAAAGGTGTGTGTCATGTGCAGAGGGCTGGGACTCCCAGGCTGTGGGGCTTATTCTGAGCCTCTCTCAGTTTTGCCATCTATAAAAAAAACCAATCTCCTCTGTCTCTTAGTTAAAGCAAATGAACAAAACAAAACCAATAATGAAAGTACCACCATAACATGTAACTTACCACAGCTCCTCTACTGCAATGGCTGTGCTCTGGCGTGCTGGGATTTGCATTTACCACTGGCTGTCAGCACACCTTCCCCGAGTTACTGAAGCTCGGCTGATGAGCAGCCATAACTCAGTTAAACAAGAGGAACTATTGCTTTGATTGTGTGCCCGTACTCTGAAACCGTTTGCCTTGCTATGTGCTGGAGCCCCTTGAGGAAAGCTGGCAGAGATGCATAAATCAGCAGCTGAACCTTTGCTCAAGGTGCCAGTGCATGTAGCTCAAGTTCCTCCACTCCCAGGACAGATACAGGTGAATGTGTACCTTTCTCACAGACTGCTGCCCTTGCTATTGATTCTGCAAAATAAGTTAGCATCTCTGAGGGGCCATCACATCTACATCTGGTACCTGAGGTCCAGGAACCTTTTGGAGCTGTTTCGGGAATAAGCAAGCTGTGGGCGTTGCGGCAGCAGATGGGGAGACGGTGGCCAGATGTGCATACCTTGTGCTGAATATACAAGACTCAGCAGGTCTGAACTTCTCTGAGCATTGTCTGTATCTGTTTGCTAACACAGGATAGTTCACCTTTTAGGTTCATATTATCTATATCAGAAATATGCAAGCGTGATTAGAAACACAGCAGCAATCGCCTGTCTGTCCACACATATTCCCTGCCCCCCCCCTCCTTTTTTTTTTTACCAGAGGAGGCAAGGATTTCTTGGGGCAGCCATTCTGCTTTCAGCTGTAATGCACCACTTATATATATCTTAGATGGCCATACAACTCTTCCTGCTGGCTTCTTTCCTTCTTGCTTCCAGTTTATCGAGTTGTCTTCCTCCTGTAACCCCATGCTGTGGTTGCAGTTCAAGTTCCAGAGCAGGGAGATGGAGGGGCTTTGCCAATTTTTGCTGCCTGACCATCAACTCACAGGAACACATAAGTTTTACAGAGTTCAGAAATAATTCCATGGGGAGTATAACATCTCCTGCAGTGCCAGCTGGTGCTACCTGCTGCAGTAGAAAGCGCCTTCAGGTCTCGGTCTTGTCAGTCTTTGCTGGCTACAATGTCAAAAAAGATTCAGCGATGTGATGTTCTGAATGCAATGAACACTGGAGGTCCCTGGGTCCACTGCTCAGCAATAAACTTCATTTTCTGGAGCTCTTGGCACTTGTAATGGAAGAACCATGATTCACATTGCTGCTCTGAGCAGCTTGTTGGCCAAGCCGAGTCATGCTTCACCAGTGCATCCCTAATTGCCCCAGGTCCTCTCCTCTAGCAGCCACCACACACTCGAGAAGCTGCCGCACATTACCAGCCTGTGTGGCTGTGTCTGGTATCAAGCCATCTAGACCAACCTGTACCATATCCAGGATTTAATATGTCTCTGCTTTCCCTTCCTGCTCCTTGGCACCAGGACATACCCCAGGGCGCTTAGATAAAAATAATAATCTGCCCCATCCTTGGCTCAGCAGTGTTGGGCATACCCACAAGATAGGCAAAAAAAAAAAAAAAAGTTTACTGATTTCTCCTGTTAAGGTGCCTTATTTATATAGAGACACATTCCTGCAGGTAGCTGCTGTGTTTGTGTGTTACATATAGAGAAAAATAAATGTTATAGGCTGTTTGTGTTATACCGTATATAGAGTTAACACCAACACTGGTTCAACAGCATCTTCAGCTGATGATCTTTCTTTCCTGTTAACACACGTGCTGCTGTTAGAATGCCTGAAGATAAAACCATGTACTGCTCTATCCTGTATTCCCTAAGTGCAGTGCCTTAAAATTGAGTTGCCAATTCTTGCTTACAGTTGCAGCAGGAATTGAATGGGAAAAGAGTAGTAATCACCATGATATTTTAAGGCTGTTGGCCCAGAGCTGTAATGCTGCCCCTGTACACAGCACCCTGTGTGCCACAGCACAAGGGCAGATGTAGCCCCTTCCTTTGCCAGCAGTGGGTCCATCCAGCACTGCCGGTGCTCTGTGCTTGTCCCAACTGTATGATGCCCCTAACCCAACAGCCTCACACTGTCCCCAAGCTTGTATCCACCCCAGAAGTTACTGTGTGGAGTCTGGCGCCAAGAGCACCCTAGGGGTGCCCTGGGGAGGGAGGAGAGCTGGACATAGCACCCCAGTCCAGCACACCATCTCCATTCCCATGGCCCCTCATCGTACAGCCCACAGCCCTCCCATGCACCCCACTTTTAGCCTTTTAGCTGCAGGGCCACAGCTTCATTTGGAGAAGAATTCAGCACCAGTTCAATCTAAACCCAGCAGTTTTAAAAGCAATATCTAAACCGACATTCAATCAATCATAACTCTTGTCATCAAAGTGGAAGGGCTTGAACTTGAAAGCAATTAGACCAGAAAGTGTAAAAGTCACTTGGAATTAACCTGAGAGCCTTGAGCTGCAATCTTGAAATGCACTGTCCCAAATGCCTGTGGGAGTAACTGACATCATCTAGCTTGTGGAAAACAGAGGAGAGGAGAAGCAACCTTGTGTCTCTCCAAGGGAAGATCCGAAGTACAGGCATAAAGATGTTATGTATGGCACTTCCCAGGCCTCTGTTATGGCCATTTGGAGCCTATAGTGAGGTTACTAAACCTTCTCACTAAGGTCCTTGTGTACCTTGTCTTGGCCGCAGGTCTCACACAACTCAGAGGAGAATGTGGTCTTTGGTGGGGCACCGCTCATGTGCTGCCAGTACACAGGCAGAGGTCAGCAGGGCTGGAGACTGAATGGGAGCTGGGTGCAGGGAGATTTTCTCCTCCTGTATTTAACACCAGCAGCTTTTGAACTGCGCCGGGCACAGCCAAAGTCATGCAAAAATCTTCCCTCAGCTGCTAGAGGTGCTGTTTTGCACGTTGAATAATGGCACTTTGTGTCTGTCTCAGATATTACAAATTCACCAGCAGTATTTAATTAATTACCACAGACATCTGTTTACACTAACATTTATGACTCCAGGCAGATTGCACACTTAATCTGAACCCTGTGTGCATGTGAATCTCAATGTTAATCCTGATGTCTGAACTGACTGCTCTCTGGCTTTGCTGTAACATGTCTGACAGCAGCAAACCAGGGGCATGTCAACTCTGCCATGCCAGCGGGTGACATCCAGGAGTGGCACTGACATTAAACCAGCCAGATCTGGCACAGGGAGCAGGCTGGTCCTCCTAACAGACTCCCAGGCAGGAGAGGGCTGCCACCATCAATACTTGTATTGCCATGGTAAGGCTGTCCCCAGTCCCTGAACTGATGTGTCACCCCGGAGAGTAGCTCCAGAGTATGTTCTCCCTATGAGAAGGTTAGTCCATATACATACATGAGTCTCTCTTGACACCTACAGCATGTGTGAGCAGCACATTCCCTTGACAGCAAGTTTATCTGCCTGAACACATGCTCATATCACACCTTTCCCACTCAAGGAGTGCTACCACAGGAATTTGACATTATATTTAATCTGGTGCAACTGTAGGTTTCTGTCAAAATCAGCAATTTGCATTCCCTCCAGCAGTTTGTCCCTGCTCCAGGTTCCTGTCTCCTTGCTTGTGTTAAATTTGATGACTGGGCTAATCAGAGGGAAAAGGTAGGGTTTGGGATTTTGTGGGGGTTTTTTAGTGAGTTAGTTTTCCATCAAGTTTGGCCAACCACCTCTGCAAGATCCAGTGCAAAAGGGACAGCAAGAACGCAAAGCCAAGAGCGGAGCTGGGAGTGCTTCTGACAGCAGTTGCCATTAAATAGGCTTAGGTATAATACAAGACTATACCTTAAAGGGACTAAGGATGTTTATATAATCTGAAAGCCAGAAACAGCGCTGAGGAAGAGAGTGAAAGCTGGAGATAAGCAGGAAAAGGCATGCAAAATAGCAGAGATCTATTAATGCACTCTGATTCCAGGCAATAGATCTGATTCTCCTTTTGCTCATATGCAGCAAAACCCATCAGCTTCACTCACGTTGCTTCAGACTAACTCCGAACTCATTTAGGATTTGTTCAAAATCCCACAGCCTATGCGAAAACAGCGCTGTCAGTCACATCCCACTGCTGGGTTTCATTGATTTTTGTGCTTGGGTGTTATGGGTTTGTGTGGCGTGGTTTTCCTTGGTGGCAGGGGAGGGGGGCTACAGAGGCGGCCCCTTTAAGAAGTTGCTGGAAGAATTCGCTGCCCCAAAATGTCGGACCCACG
>VYZV01044572.1:59954-96042 GCA_013401275.1 Pandion haliaetus | reverse complement strand
GCCGGGGGGAGGAGGTAGAAAGCATCGGGAGTGAAGCTGAGCCGGGAAGGCGGGAGGGGTGGGGGCAGGTTGTTCTGATGTTTAGTTTCCCTTCCTAATACCCTTGTGTTTTGTTTTTGTTTTGATTTGTAGTAAATTAAATTGATTTTGTTTCTTCCCCAAGTTGAGCCTGTCTTTTGCCCGTGACCATAAGTGGGGAGTGATCCCTCCCAGTCCTTGTCTCGACCCACGAGCCTGCCTTTGGATTTTCTCCTCATCCCAACGTGGCCAGGCGAGGGGGTGGGGGGTGAGCGAGCGGCTTCGTGGTGCTTTGTTACCGACTGAGCTGACCTGAAACCACGACATTGGGTAAGACCAAACACGTGACCTTGCAAAATTCAAAAGGCAGATCATGTGCAAAGAAGTTACCAGACACACTCCCTTCCCGTGATTGGTGTAGGTGAGCTTTTAAAATTATTCTGCATTTAGTTATTTGCTCCTTTGAGGTCACCAGATCTTAGATGGCATTTCCCCTTTAGACTTCCTTTAAGCAATTATGAGTTCTAGTTTTTTTAACTAGAAGCAGAAATCTCTTGGATACTTTTTGTCAGCTGATTTCCATTGTCACCCAGAGGGTAACAGGCTCTGACTTCTAATCTTGCGTTGTTCATCTTTTAAACTAAAAACTAGTAAAATCATCTGTTAATGGCGGCAGAAACATTTGCATGTTAATTTGCTTCTGAATGATTTAAAAAAAGATATTACCAGCAGCTTGGAGAAATAGCTATTTAAGAAGTCTACCCAATTTAATATTTTTATCATTGTTTGCTATTTATACAACACCACAGATGTCCCTGGTGTTTAACAGGGACACTCATCATTTAGGTAGCACTTTACATTTTAAAGACCCACAGAAACATTAACTGCTTAATCATAGCAAAATCCCTGTTTGGAAGACAAGTATTGTTATCTTTCCTCTACAGATGGGGGCATTTCAGTGCCACATCTCTGTATCTTGCCCAGGATCACATAGCAAAAGGCAAAAGCAGGCTGGGAAGGGGACATCTCGGGCTTGGGGACAGCTCCAGCCATGCCAGGTGGCTTTCCTCAGCATGGGCACAGTCTCACATTTTAGAAGAGCACTACCAGATTCCCGGTCTGCTGCCCATTTCCATGGGCCTTCCAGACTCTCCATTTATTCCTGAATATGAAGCAACCCCCTCAAAATTAGAGTACACTTTGTATCTGTATGTGGTATGTGCTTACAGGTAGCGCAAGATGTGACATTGTGTAATGCAACTTCCCTAGACAAAAAGAACAGCCCAATCCCTGCAGCGTTAGAGACTCCAAGTATGGACAGCATGGAAGCACACCTGAGTGCTTCATACCCGAGTCAACTGCTAGAAAATAGAATTAAACTTCACATATATAATTATCACCTACATGAATGTGAAATATCATCCATGTGATCATTGCTTCAGAGCAAGATTCAGAGCCAACCTTCAGCTGACACTCAGTGTCACAACTACCCTGCTTGTCACCTAAAATCTGGGGACCATTCTTGCTCCAGCCTGGGCTCCAAGGCTTGATCCTGCTGCTGCCTGCACAGGAAGCTTGCTTCACAGCAGAATAAGAAATACCCCGAGTTTTTATTTATTTTCAGGCCTTAAATTGGGGAAGACAAAACTTTGGTGCTTCCCTCCTAGAACTGCTGCCTTGTCTATTAAACAAACAGAATATGGTTTCTCATTTCATATAGACACTAGTATCTTGAATTTCCCAGCTGTCATCTGACAAATACAAGCACTGGAAAAAAAAGCCAAGCATAGTGTATAAACAACCCTAGGGACTAAATTTTGCAACTCTAAACAAACATCAATGATGTGCAATTCTTTGCTGAGGTGAGCAAGTACATAGGGAGAAATGTATACAACAATTATGTTAAAACACTGCACAGCACTTGAGCTTTAAATATCTTAGAGGGACAAAACATAAGTGCAAGTTGTTCTGAAATGAAAAGATATCTTTTCAGCTATTTCTTTAATAGGGAGAGGTGAAGGTTATAAACAAGGCAGCCAGCTGGTGTGAACAATGGTAGGTAATCTGAGAGTGCTTGTATTGGAACAACTGTAGACACCCTGGGATGTTACCACAGACATCAACTAGAGACCCTGTAGGGATGGAACAGAAACATTGTTCCCAGAATTTCTGATTAAAAAGCAAAAAAATAAGAAACTATGAATTTTATTCCACACAGTATTTCTATTAAAAACCAATGGGATGCTGTAACATAAACAGATGTGTGAAAGACAAGGCATACTCTCAATGGCTGCCATTGCAGGTGTGCGAGGTTTGCTCAGGAAGGAGAGCTCTCATCATGGGGACATCTCTGGAGGGGCCCTGTGCTCTACAATGACAGCTCTTTAAAAAATGCCTCCCCTGGTAAAATCTGTAAAGCCTGCCTCAAATGTATGCCTCTTCTCTTTGAGATGGACAACCCAATACTTTATAGAAACAGATCTTAACATCTGGTTATTTGTCATTTTTTGAGATAAATGTTTATCAGCAACAGCACCTACTTTCTCACCAGTATCCTCCACTCATTCAAATTTCTTCAAATCATTTGACAGATATCCTCCTTCCCCCTGAACTTGTTCTTTTCTAAGGCATATTTTGAATAACTTACTGACACAAAACTCCCCACTAATCCAAAAGATCTCAGTTCACTCTGCCACAGACCCTTTCCCCGACCACCCAGCCCTATGTGTGGGTTAAAAAGCTAAGTATAACAACCACAAGGAAAATAACCCAGAAAGCTTTAAGTAGCAGAATAGTTCCAATAATTTCTTTAGCATAAGTAACATTTTCTAAGTCATGCCTATTAATGTCAATTTGCAACACCAAAGGAGGAAGTACACTACATGCAGCTTATAATGGCACCAGAGTAATTACAGTAATGATGCATGCCTACAGGAGTGACACAGATGTGACATTAATCCTTCCAGCAGGGAAACCCAACCTGGGATGCCAAGACAGCACCATGGATGATGTCAGGAGAAACTGTAAGAGCAGCAAGTGAAAACACAACAAAAACATCTTTCTGACCTCAAAATCAATTACAAATATTACCTTACGCTTCCATTTAAATTATGGCAGAATTAATTTAAATGACTGCAGAACAAGTGCAAGTACCAGCCGTGGAAAAGCTGACCACACACAAGCTGCTCTGCTGAGCCAGGGGCTGGTGGGGACCCAAGCTGGTGAAGCTGGTTTATCCTAGAAAGACCCTGGTCCAGCAGCACTACTCCCAGGACTGGCATGGACATGGCAGGGAGGACTGGTGGACCAGCTGCAGATTGCTCTGGGCTGCTTCACAGCCCTCCCCTGGGCCAGAGCTTGGAGACAGCAGTCAGTCCTTAAACTGGGCAGATAAGTCACAAATGCCTTTTTTCCAAAAACCCTGGAATTTTTCTTTTTTTAAATTATTTGCTTTTTCCCCTGCATGTTTGACTTCTTTGCCCACATTCAGAATTTAAAACATTTAACAATATGAAAAACTATTATTTCAAGCCAGTGGTAAATAATACATGAGGTAATAAAAATGATAGCCAGGTTCTTAAAGAGCTCAGAGAGGTGGACCAGCTCCACACATGGAACCTTCCTTACATAAGAGGACAGCACTGCCCTTCAGCATTCCCAGTCAAATTTGGAAAACCCGCTGTAACTACAGCTTGTCTCTAGCCCTTCACTTCCAGCAATTCTTGACCTCGGGTCTCACTACTCCCAATGGCAGGTCTGCTAGACCTGCTCAAAATTAATGAACAAAATTAGCTAGTAGAAGAAAGGCAGAAGCCTGTTTATTCAAATCATATAAAGATTTGTACTCCATTAAGCCTGTTCTAATCCTGATGTGGAAAATATGAAATATTCTCCACAGAGTACTCACACCACAGAAATCTTTGGTGGCAGACAGAAGGGGCATATGTTTAACGGCTAGAAAGGATAGACCAATATTTTTAAGACAAATTGAGGCAGTAAGGACTACAGAGCAATCAGATCTATTTAGGGATCAGCTTGGGAGTGTTTACAGCTACAAACAAAAATAGGATTTTGCTGTAAGCATGCTATAAATGTAGAGCCACAGCAGACAGGGAGATATTTTTTCAGCATTTATAAAGACATTAAAGTATGGAGGATAACTCCAGAAATAAGCTTTAGTTCTCAAAGAAAATTTGTAAGTGGTTGGAAAGTTTCACAAATATTCAAAAGGTTTGGGGCCTTCCCACCTGCTATGTAATAGAAAAAGAACGCTTTACCTACATTAAGGTTATAAAAGTATATTTCCTAAGTAGAGTTGGAGTTATGTTTCCTTGACAATCATCTGCAAAATACCACAGGTAGAAAAATCTGCCTGAATTCTGTTCTTGTGACATCTACACACTGCCAGAAGCAGTGGCACTTAGCAGGTATAACAATGAGTGCAAAGTTTCACAGAGAGTTCAGTTCTAAAAAAATCGGGTTTTAAAGTTTTCTGCAGCACCTAGCTTGCTTTCTGCCCTACAGGTCTGCCTGCAAAGCCTGACTTCTGATGGTCAGTCCTTCAACCCAGTCACCCTGCAAACCCTCATCCCCTCCAGAGTGCCCTGCAGCATCACACTGCCAGTGCTAAAAGAAAACTAAATGTGATTGCCAATAAATTAAATAAGCATTTAATTTAAAAAACCACAAATACTTGAGTCTCCCAACAGTGGCAACATGCTGTAGACAGAGGCCCAACATCACAATCTGATCTGCTGCCCCTGCCAACCTTGCATCGTGACAAGTTGTGCTCAAGAAACCCAGAATCGGGCCCAATGCCTGGGTTAAGTAATTCTGTGCTGGTCCAATATCAAGTGATTCATAGCCTCAGAACTGGCACACATGAAAATTGCTGACCAACCAGTGCATTTCAGAAGGCACGCCCTGAATAACGATGTCTTGCAGCATTCAGCCATCTCTCATTTGCTAGCCTCCCTGCTCATTTGAAGGTTTCTCTCCTCCCCCTTATTGTAGACAACATCTGAAACAGATTAAAATGCTTCTGCTGGCCATGCGTTAGACTATTGAAGCAACAAAAGAAAGCCATAAGCTGGAACTCCAGACACACAAGATATCATTTTCTAAGCACCATGTGTCCTTCCACTGGTTTTATTCACACTCTAAAAACTACAGCAAGAAAACATTAAGGTGAAAATGAGAAACCATAAAGGCAAAGAAATTCACAGGCGAGGACAGAATAAGGCGTATTTCCTCGAGTAGCTTGGCACAAATGGGTGCAGGAAAAAGCTGTCAAATAGCACCCCTTGGTGACTGGGTAATGAGGGACACGATACAGCAAAATCTGTTTCAGCCTTCACTATGATTTTTCTTCCTCTCTCTTACTTGGCTTTACGTGTTTGTAATGTGATTTTAATGCAGTGCGTGTTGCATGAATAAAACAGTGCAATGGAGGCATGGGCTGAAATCTTTCCTAATTTTCAATGGATTAGGACAGAAAAGTTCCTCAGTGGTTTGTAAAGTGCAGAGTTTACACACATCTGCTAGTCTCTATATGAGGACCGCATATTGATGCTAAGAGGTTGACAGACAGCTCCTCTTGTCATTGTAGAGACGTGACCTTGGTCTCTGACACTTCCCTGTATTCTTCATTTCAGGAAATAAACTGCATGCTTCCACATTAGGAATTGGTTCCTGCAACTGCCACGTACCCCAACAAAGAGCAAAGCCCCTCCTCGTTCCCACCAAAGGCTCTGGCAACTGCAGAGCTCAGCCTCCGACAGACATGGGTCTCAGCAGGCTGCACCATGCACATCCCCACCCCAGCAAACAGCCAAGGACACAAGCAAATAGCCTTCAGTCAAGATTTCCAGCTGCATCTCAGGACTTCTTGAATATGAGCAAAGGAAGGAGTGCAGCAGTGAAGGAGATGAGGAAGGTGAGAAGGATGCTTCAGTCCTACAACCTCTAATTTTCAAGTATTTCATCCAAAGCATGCCATGGCAGGACAGCAGTGCTGTCAGACTCATACCTAGGGGCATGCAAGGCTGAGGGCCAGTACCCTCACACAGCACTCAGCAAGCACGTGCAGTGCAACCCAAACCTCATGGCTCTGCGCAGTCACTGCACTGTGAGAAACAGCACAGCTTCTGCCAGGCCACAAATGGGTTTATCATGCATTTTCCTTGAGGATGAGAGGGAGGGAGGGAGAAGTCAAGAAGGGTACAAGATGTCACGGGCTAGGAGAGATGGTAGATGACAGCAGTACATCAGAAATCTGTTGCCATGAAGGGACAGCTGAAGGTGCTGGTGACTATAAGCCATAATGTGGTGCCACCTAGGGAAAGTCACTCTGGTGCTAGACGAGGGAGCTTTGCTGTAGAAAGTAAAACAGCTACAAACAGCTTACTAAGAGCCATCCTCGCTATTTCTGATTCACACCCTACCCTGTTGCACAGAAATGCCTTTACTAGCCACAGCCTCTTCCCTCCTCCAATTTCTTCTTCCCAGCCAAGAGCTGGGACAGGAGCCAGCAGGCTTTCAACTTTGTGCACTTCACAGCTTGTCACTTCTCGTGACAAACCCCATCCTCACTCGGTCTGTTTGCCCGCGGTGTGCAGCATCACCCCCCCACACAGGTGCAAGTCCGTTAGCTGCTCGGCTTGCTCCGTGTTAACTGCTGCCACTCAGCAGAGGTCATTAGCAAACCATCTACGCCACAGAATCCTTCACCAAAGGCTCGCAAAAGCTTTCACTCAATCTTAGATAAGGTTGTGTTAATAAAAAGCAAGGGTGCCATTATAACACTTACCAGTCTGCGGTGTATTTTTGGAAGGAGCTAACCCTCTGCTGTGGGAGTGGAGCCAAGAAGTTTGCATATAGCATCATCTCCAGTGCTCACTGCCTAGCCAAACGCTATGTCCAACTGGGGGAAAATTCACAAGTGAAGTGTAGGATGATGTAATATCTCTAAGTGGAGGCATGAGAATACTATCAGTGTAACTTATTTAATATTTATGTTTGGTTGCACTCAGAAGCTTTGAAGAAAATAAGGGTCTTGTTATACTAAAGGGCTGTGATAGAAGAGACACAGTTTTATCCTCATGAGATCTTCCATGCTAAGGAGCCGAATATGAGGTGTACACCATAAAAAGCAAGCAGCAGAAAGATGCAAAGTGTTCCTTACATTTGCATTTTTCTCAGTTCACCTTTCAGCCACTGTGAATTTTACAACCTGAGCTCGCTGCATGACAGCTCTTCTAAAAACTTTCAGAAAAACCTACATTTGCAATCAGTGGCCCGTTCGCAGGGGCTTTAACAAATTTGAAAGTGTTGTCACGCAAGCAGGGACAAATGAACGTGAAAAGACCAAAGCAATCCAGCCAATAACTTATAGTAGATTTCTGTCAAGAGCTACAGGTAAGATAACTTCAAACCTGATATCAGGAGTGTAGGGACATATTTACATTTTTTAAAAGTTAACTAATTTTTCCAAAATGCCCCAGATGGTTTAGTTTCAATTCACTTTGCATTTTGGACCAGAGGTGCAGATTTTTTTGTTACTTCCCCCAAAGATGTTTCTACAGACTTACTTATACTGTTCCTTAGGAGAAAAAGAGTTTGAGATGTGTTACTGAGCCTCTCTGCATGTCATGTGTAAATCTTAAATGGTATAGCTATGTCTAACTATGGTACCACATGTACGTTTGAGACATGACTAAACTATCTGTACATCTCAACCTTTGCTATAACAATTCTTTCTTCTTTGAACAACTGAACCAAGAATCCATGAGTCACTTAGGCATTTTTAGCAGCCTTTAAAAATCAACAGCACATCTCGGCTTTGGCTCTTTACACTTGGTTGGGACAACAGGGACAGGCGCAGATATCCAGAATTTTGCTATGACAGCACAGCTAAGTCTTCCAAAGAGAAGTAACTTTGCACAGCACATGAAAATACTTATTCTGTGGCATCAGCTTTCTTTACCATGATCTTTGTCTTCTTCCAGGAGAAGAGCCTGGACACAAAGGACCAAAACAAAAGTGCTGAAGAAGCAGTATGTCCAAAGAGATCTATTGCGCTGGTGGAGAAACCCTGCGCTCTGCAGACACACCAGGCAACCTGAGCAAGTCTCAGCAATCGCCTTTGCTGCCACTCAAAGACCAAGGAAGGCATATCCCCACAGATAGTTGAATTTTGTAAATCACACAAGTATTGAAGGCAACCTTTATGGACCTCCCTTGTGCTTTAGCATGTGAACAAATAAGTCTCCTTGCCAGCACATCAGCTTATTTTTTCCATGGTGAACTTCTGTTTCTTGCACATTACATCACTCTCTCAGACACTTGGCTCCTCTCAAAAGCTTCTGAAGTTATTTGTTCTGGATTTCATTTTTACTTGGTGAAGTGCAATCTAGAAAGCCATGCTTAACTTCTCTCACATGTGCATCTTAATGTGAAGAGACTACCCAGGCAGCAGCAGAGGCTGGGGAAGAAGCAGGTTTCTACAGCACAGTAAACCTCCACGGTGTTACATTGGTGCAAACTATTATATAATTTAAATATAGATTTCCTGTGCTTTCTTAGCAAGTTAGTGCTTGCCTAGACATGAGTGACAATGGTTCTCTTCCCAAACAAATGGCTTTAGTTAACACTCTGGCAGCAGCTAGGCTGTTAAAAACAGACCCATTAGCCACTCATTCATCAGCCCCACAGTGCCTGGCTTCAGTGGTGGTAGCAGCAAATGGAAGAGCAAGATGATATTCATTTTTTGCAGCTGAGAACTTTGATAAACAGTGGCAGGCAGCAAAGGCCAGTCAATTTATATTTCTTCCAGCATACATTCTTAAGAATGGCAGTCACCATTATGGAAGCTATCAAAAAGCTAGCTCTGACCTTAAATAAGTGTGCTCCTATGTCAGGCAGTTCCAGGAAGAATTTATGGGAAGGAAGAAAAGTTGGGCTACTCTTGCTAGAGATGCAGTCCAAGTTCACAGTGCAGGATGCAGCCACCAATATTCAGCTATTTAGTTTAATTCTTTGTGCCCCTTTAAGGAAAATAACCACCCTTAACATTTGGGTTAGACTAGCTTCTGGTCTATTCAGTATGACCATCTAAACAACAGCACGCAAATTCACAGGGCCCCAGGCTGCTAGGTGTACAGGAGGCAAGCTTATACATACTTCTATGCATTAACTTTATGTAAAGGGCAGAGAGGAATACAATTATTTCTGTGACTTTACAGACAAGAAAAAGTGCTGGAGGAGCAGTTCTTACAGTGCAGTTTGGCTACCTTTTGCATATGCTTTCCTCGCTGAAAATTTTGCATAATAACAGAAAATCTTTCATATCTCCTTTGATATTTCAGAAGATAAAAGCATTCATTAATAATTTGCTTTGCCTAAGTATGCCATTCTTTTGCAAAAATGGTATCCCAGCCATAGCACGTGTTGGTCATCTTATTTGTCTCCTCCTGCTTTAATAGTGCTCTGCAGAAAATGCTTATTTATTTTTAAGAAGCCAGCTGAAAATTATATTGCTCAAATTTCTTTTATATATTAATTTGGAAAACAAAATCAATTAATTACTGGCCCTCCCTCCAACTTAATTGCATTTTTAATCATTTATTAAATGTACTTATTTTAAGTTAATTTGCAAGCAAAGTGGTGTTAACTTAAGACCCATTCATCATCTACTTTGTAAGAAAATACCAAATGAATTACAAGAGTAGGAAAAAAAAAATTGACAATTCTTTCCCCTATTAAAAAGATACTTGGAAAAAAATAAATGTACTTTCCTATGTGGCCCAGTCAACCAGGTACTGCTGCATTACCTAAACACACAAGTCCAAAGACTTTTTAAATGATGGTACAACATGTCATGCTGTCAGCTTACCATGCCACCTATTGCTTTGCCCAAAGAAATACTAGATTATTGCTATTTTTCTCAGAAATTGTTCCTCCCACTGCTACTCAGCACTCTGCATTTGCAGCATGCTCCTCATGCCTGGCCATAGGCCCTCGGGGGGCTGGCAGGGCTCCCAGCCCTGCGGGCTGCAGCCACACTCTTGCAGGTGAGGCCAGGCTACCTGTGCCCTCACTAACATCTGGCTTGTCTGGAAAGAAGCAGCTTTTTCCTGATGTACAGCTGTTCTCAGATTTTCATCCTAGGAAGGACTGCCTTGAGGGGGGAAAAGCAATCAGGGAAAAAAGTAGTATTTTCCTTCCTTTTGCACAGAGCCAGTGGAAACATTTGGGTTTTGAAAAATGAGAAAATGGCAAAGACAGAAGTAGCATTGGTTGTAGGAGGAAAGAATGAAAGGGAAAAGAGGCAATGTTTTTCAAGCGTTTCCCTCCTAGTTTGATTAACTTAAAAACCATTTAAAATACAAGTCAGCTCTACACAGAGCACAGGCACAGCAGCACCTCCTTTATATTGCTTCTCCCATCAGCACGGGGGAATCGCTCCCTCCCTGTGCCTTGCCAGCTATCACTTTACTTTTTCTTGTCTGCTCACACCGCTTCTGCTGCCTCTCCTCCTGTCTTTGTCTCTTCGTGAAGCATCCTGGAATTCAGCCCAGCTTGTTCAAGCTCCCAACACATCTTGAATTTTAATTCACTCTCATTTTAAGTCATCTATCTCTTTTTAAACCAAGTCACAAGGAGAATGAGCCAATTTATTAATATAAACCAAAACAAATCTGCAGAGAAAGCCTGGCCTGTCTGCTCCTAGCACATCACAGCATGTCCAGCTCAGTGGGAATACTGACTCGAAGGGGTGCAGGTAAGCAAACTGGAGGCACAAAACTCACTGTACAGTAATAGCCCACTTTGGAAAGATACTACAAATATTGTATACATCAGTGGTCAAATAGACGACCCAGTGAATCAATCAATTTGGCTTGCAGGTCAATGAAATACTGAATAGCCTTCTGGTTGGCCATCATTGGCGTACCATGTCCCCTTGCACTCAAGTCAGCTGCAAAAGAAATTAGTTACAGCTGGTGAAGAGCAGGTCTGAAAGGCAGTGCCCCCAAAAAATCAAGTGGGAATGTTCCCTGTCTGCCACCATGGAGTGACCGTACATCTGCCACAAACCTGTCTACTCCTCTGGCTTGGGATTGCTCCCCCCACCCCGGGAGCAGCATGCGCTATCAAGCAAAGTGGGACCTGGGTTATGCAGGATCCACTGACAAGTGAACTGAGTCTGGAGTCGGTGTGAAACTGCTGGGGCAGGGTCTGGTCTGCAGAGCTCTGTAGCCCACCAGGACAGCGGACCTAGTCAATGAAGTCTCCCCACACAGCCTTTCCTCTCTCTCGTGCAACTATTTTCTCAGACGTTACATTGCTTCAACCATCCTTATAAGTGAAGTTACTTTGACTTTGATGGGCTTTGCTTCTGAGTCACCCTAACACGACACTCTCAGTGATGACCACAAACGAAGATGTTAAACCTCCTTGGCCCCAGTATTGATACCAAGGGTACACAACTAGTGCCTGGCCTCCAGAAGGACATCGTGTCCCTGATCACAACCTCTTGTGACCACCAAGAATTTTCTAGGGCAGTTGCCAGAGTACTGCAACTGGACTGAAAATGAACAGAGACTTCGCTGAACACTGTGGCTGGTTGTATATGCTTTTTGCCAAGTAATAATTAAGTTACTTTCACCCTTTCATACAACTTCGTTCGTCTCTTCCCTGAATCTCCTCTTTCACAGCCTGTGCACTTCACAGTGATGCTTGCATTCTATTTTCCAGCACTCTTATTAGGGACTTTTCTCCATCCTGCTGACAACCTGCCAAGCTAATAAGAATGAAGAAAGTGTGAAAGTGAATGAGTGTAGAAGTGCATGACAGGTTTCTCCTTTGCTCTCCTCATGCTCACCCAGCACAAATTCCTGAGACAAGAAGCAAGATACAAAACCTGTCTAATTAAGCTGCCCTCAGGACTTGATAATTAGCACTTGTTCCAGCAGGCAGCACCCCTGAGCCCCTCAGCATTGCTGGGACCAGAGAGGTGGGCACCATGCTGGAGCCAGCTGTGGCAGCAGGGCCGCAAAAAGGCCAGCACTTCGTGATTTCAGCGCCTCGCAGACACATGGTAAGAACCTAAGCAGGTGATTGGGTCTGGCAGCCTACTGCAAAAGGACAGGGAAAGCCCCAAAAGCCCTCTAAGCCCTGTGGTGCTGTCTAGAGCACCCAGAGCTGCAGCTCCGAGTAACTGGCTGTATTTCTCGCAGAGACCGCGCTGTCAGCAAACTCCCCCTGGAAGGCATCATGTGTTTGCTAGGATTTCAAAGGCTGCTGGCTGGCAACAACTGATCTCACCTTGGAGGAGACTTATATTATGCAAGAGGTGGAAATGGTTTACTCTGCTATTTCCCTGCTTTGGCTTTCTTGGGGGAGTCACGAGACGCATCTGCCCCGGGCTGGCAGTGTGCTCTACGGCCAAGCACCCAGGGCAGTGTAAGAGCACATCATTTAAGAGCAAAGGTGACAACAAGAGATGTAACAGCAGCACAGTCTGCTCTCAGAGCACATTATCTGGCCTCTAATGCTGCCTGGTCGGTGAGCTTCCCTGCCAGCCAATGTTGCATTTCATTCTAATTGTTGGTTACAACGAAACCTCTTTACTATATATTTCATAAAGAACAAGGCAATCAGAATTAATTTTTGTCAATGAATGGAAAATTTACAACAAAACCAAAAGGGGCAGGGGAAAGTGGGAATCTTTGTTGAACATGACGATAGTTCACACTTTCCATAAAAAAAAATTAAAAAAATCAGAATACTCAAAAATTATGAAACACTTCCAAATAAACCCACGTGGAAGTAGGAAAGGGTGCAATGAAGGCTTGCCAGCGGCTGCTCTGTAAGTGTGTGCACTAGCACAGATATACCTGCTTTCTGCCTCCTGCCTGTTCTGTGTGCTGCCCATCACTTGTTATTTGTAAACAATGTACAGTGAACACAAATTTGAATGGAGATAATCTATGAAAGCAGTTTAAATCACCAGTATAAATATTATTTTAATGCATTAGGCTTTTAAGTCTTGTCCTAATTCGTTGATTAATCATCTTAATTGTGAGAAGACAATTGGTCAATCCTTTTCCACTTTACTGCAACCCAGCAATCTTTCCCTGTTTAAACTCTCTTACCAATACAGAAAATGCAACTGCTTCAAGGGCTGGTCACAGAACCACATTTCATATTTCCTTCCATGGTGTCCTGGTTTCAGCTGGGATAGAGTTAATTGTCTTCCTAGCAGCTGGTACAGTGCTAAGTTTTGAGCTAGGTATGAGAGGAATGTTGATAACGCACTGATGTTTTCAGTTGTTGCTAAGTAATGTTCAGTCTAAAGTCAAGGTTTTTCAGCCTTTGATGCCCAGCCAGCAAGAAAGCTGCAGGGGCACAAGAAGCTGGGAGGGAACACAGTCAGGGCAGTTGACCCAAAGTGACCAACGCAGTATTCCATACCATATGACGTTTTAGGAACTGGGGCGGGCGCGTTGCGGCTCGGGGACTTCCGGGTTGGTCGGTCGGCGGGTGGTGAGCAGTTGCATTGTGCATCACTTGTATATTTCAACCCTTTTATTATTATTGTTGTCATCTCATTAGTGTTATCATTATTAGTTTCTTCTTTTCTGTTCTATTAAACCGTTCTTATCTCAACCCACGAGTTTTAGTTCTTTTCCCGATTTTCTCCCCCATCCCACTGGGTGTGGGGGGGGAGTGGGTGAGCGGCTGCGTGGTGCTTAGTTGTTGGCCGGGGTTAAACCACGACACATGGGAATGCATTTTTAGGGACACTAAAAAATAGTGGTTTATTTGTTGTATTTCTTTGATCTATAAATAGGACTCCTCTGTAGGGGATATTTTTATTGCATTTGGAGCAATTTAGATGCACATATTCTGAAGTATATCTGAGTAATTTTCATCTTATTTTAAAGTTCTGTACAGTTACTTCTTGCAGGCACCAGAGTGAAAGGCCAAACGAGAAACCAAAAGGACCAAGTGACCCAGGGGTTTGCTAACAGGACTCAGAGCTGCTTTGCTTTGTTTCATTTTATTTACAGATGTGACTAAAACTTATTTCCCTTGAGGCTTTTCTGGTGGCCTGCAGGAAATGAGTTGACAGTGGAAAAACATCTACTCAAAGCTGTTCAGTCCAAAGTTAACAGAAGATGGGGTCAGGAGGCAAGCAGCAGGAGCCCCTCAACTTGCTTTCCCCTGCCACACCGTGAGAGGCCGATCCCTGGGGCACAGGTCATTGCTGGCACTGGGACAAGTGCAAGGAGACAGCGACAGCAAAGCATTTCTGCACAATGGCTTTCGCCATGCTGTTCCTGCTGCCTTCATTAAGCTGGAGACCTTCAGCTTCAGACGATCTCGGTCACACCTTTTCTTTATAAAAGAAATCTTGTGTCACCAGCACTTATTATTTTTTTCCAGATTTGCAAGTCCTATTCGTGACTTGTAATTTCTATCCCCGGAAACCTAATTTGTTTGGACAATTGGGTTTAAAAAAACCCCCTCAAGGTTCTTATTCTCAAAATAACAAAAAAANNAAAAAAAAAAAAAAAAAAAAAAAAGGCAGGCGTGCACAGTAGAACACATCACATAAAACTCCCTGTCACTTTACCATCAACCTAAAGCACAACCTACTGAACACAAAGGCACACATATGCCAGCTTTTAAGATAATGCTACAACCGCAAGTCACCATTTAGTTCTGCTACAAAAAAGCAAAGAAAACCCATACAGCATTGAAAAGGACAAGAGACTAGCTAGCTACATGTATTGACTGAGTATTTATAGTTGCAGCATTTGGGAACGCAAATTGAAATGAATCAATGCCAACAGGAATGCCTAAAAGACATAAGTGAGAATTACAGCAATTAAGAATGTTGTCTCAAAGGAAATTAGAACAGTCCATTAATTACAATGCCTTAAAGGAAAATGAACCAAAATGAGAAGGAAAGAAATTAAAATATCAGGAAATTAGCAGAAAAATCAGGGAATAGAAAAGATAATGAGCACAGTAGGTATTTCCCACCCTCCTTTTATTAACGACAAAGAAATGAAAAAAGAAATGGCGATAGGAACTGAACCACCATGAATAACAGAGCTGATATAATCTGCCACAAGATCAATGGCCAGCACACTCAAGGCTTTGCTGATGTAAGTCCAATTTGTCATTAAAGTCCGTGGAAAGTGGTTCCATGGAAAAGAGTGCAAAAAAAAAGAAAAGTGCCAGGCTAATAGGTACAGCAAAAGTTGTATTTATGATATAACGTAGCTGGAGCCCCAAACGTTTCTGGGGAGAAAAATGTATGGTTTACACCCTAGAGATAAGTGGGGTTCACTGTGCTAGGACCACGTGCACACTGGCAGACCAGCCATTCTCTTGTTTCACCTGCTGTGGGTGGAAATGTGACCAGTCTAGTCCAAGGGCCATACATTCTCTGCCTGTCCCAGGTGCGGGTTGCTGCAAATCCTTCTGAGCCCTGTGAATTCCAAATCCAGTATTCAGCTATGGCCCTACACAGCTCTTACAAACCCAACTTACTTTTGATATACTATAAAACTGACACTTTAAAGATTCTTGATGGACAGCTTGAACATCAATGTGCTGGAAACAAATAGTCTCAATGCAGTATGTCTCCTGGCCCTTTATCAGCAGGAAGGTGAAAGACCAATGGCTCGTTTCAGAGTCTATTTGGTATCTTGGATAAACAACACACCACCATCTACTGCTTGTGTACTTCCAATTCTTTTTCTGGAAAATAAAACCTTACCGAGTCAGTAGCAACACATTAAAGTTGTACCACAAACAGCTATCACTGGTGGCTGTTAGAGGAATGGTA
Organism: Pandion haliaetus; assembly: GCA_013401275.1. NCBI lineage: Eukaryota > Metazoa > Chordata > Aves > Accipitriformes > Pandionidae > Pandion > Pandion haliaetus. The sequence goes on along the minus strand of VYZV01044572.1, from coordinate 80,162 downwards.
TAACAGCGACCTTTCACTGAGGATGCTTACAAAAGCCTATTAAACTTCCCCTTAAAACAGCAGCTCCAGACAAAAATACAGGTACACGCACAAGTTTCCATTAGCAGCTTTTCCAAGAATTTTTGCCCATTTGTGTAAAAGACACAAAAAGCACAGAGATCAGCATCACCACCTCCACAACTGAGTACAAAGAGAGCGTGGGGACACTCAACACCCAACCTTGCATCCCAGCTACCTATCTAAGATCAGAGAGGGTGAAATGAGGGCTGCTTTGTGCCCAATACCTTCTCCAATCCATAGACCATAACTTTCCATAGAAGCACGCAGAGATGCATACCCCCATAACCTCTTCCTCCCCTTAACCGGGAGCAGCTCCGAGACACCTCACTTCAGCCTGTCATAGTGGGCATGGTGAGGCATTGTCTGTGTTCTTGACTACAACAAGTTTGCTTGTGAGACAGCCAAGTGTTTCTGTGCAGGACAAGAGACAACACCAGATGGGAACATTCTGTTGCAGAAAGTCCTTCCTCCTGGACCCGAAATGGCTGGAGAACTCAACATGTGAGCCTTATACTAAGGTATTTTTTATTATATCTAAACCCATCTAAACCCAAATTTAAAAATAATTTTTTCAAACTGACTTAGGAGGATGTGATTTTCATCTGCAGCTGAACATCAAGTACCACTCACAGTCCTTCTCTCTCTAATGACCTCATTTCACAGCAAGCCTGTGGACCGTTCCTCCCTTCATGAGAAGTGCATGTAAGTGTGTATTTGTGTGCCTCAGACACCACATCCAGGAGGACACTGAAAACACATACACCCCAATGACAGGATCTGAATCGAAAGACACAAATACCTTGCAAAGCATAATTATTGATGCTTCTTGCTGATGGCATCATGCCGTCATGCTGGTTTTCAGGGTCATGAAACACGTTGATACAGCTTCTAAACCAAAAACCATCCTTGGCCATGGAAAGGTGTTTCTGCTTTTCTGAATTAGAATGCTTTGCCTTTCCTCCTTCAGACTCAGCCAGATGAATCCTGATATCTGGCTGGAGCCAACCGCTGCTGCTTGACTGGGTTTTAGCAGGAAGAGGTTTGGCTGCAGAAACCTGCAGAAACTCATGACAAAAGTGAAAGAACCATCTCCATGCCAGACTCCCGCTTAGGATAAACCGGTGTGGCCGCATCCACTTCACCGAAGAGCTGGGCCTGTATCTTTTTGGTCTGTACTCTAAAATGTCTAAAATCATTGAATTTCAGTGGCAGTTGAGGCATTCAATTATTTCTTTAAGTGCAAATTCTGCATTCCTTCATCTGTTAGTTATATATATTTAGTACAGATTGAACAGCACCTGCTGACTGGATGAATCATTTGCATCCAAGGCACAAAATGGGAACTTAAGGACCTCCAGTGCTGTTGCTGAAATTGATGCTACCGATGCTGCCAATTCAACTCCTGTTGCTGATACTAATCAGCATCTCTTTAAAATGATTACAGCATTCAGACAGGGCCATAAAACTACCAGGTGGGCTATATTTCGTACTGCTTCCTGGTTTTTCTACAGTCTTCCCTATGGGAATGGATTTATTGGTCCCATCAATCCCTCGTAGACTCTTTAGCATGGGAAGTAGATGTCACAGAATTTTAACGTCTCTCGTATTTTCTGAATTACACAATCATTATAACCAGCTTGGCACAAAATATTGTTTTCATCAAACTTGGTATTTAAGGCAAAAATAGCATTTGTTAACTTAGCTGCAGATTAATGTAAATACATATGCATGTATGAAATAGAAGTTGTGTGGTTTTAAATAAAGTTCTCGTGCAAATGCAGTTTAGACCTTAAATAAACAATAAAAAATCTTCTATCAGGCCAGATTGCTCTCTAGCAAAAGCTGGAACGGTGAATTTGAGTCAGTAAATCTCAACCTGCTGAACCCAGCTCCACTGCATGTCAGGGGACTTGATAAAAGATTATTTTTTTTAAAGGAGAACTCCTATGAGCTAAAAGATGGTTCAGAAGTACAAGAGAGTTCCTTGGATTTGGGACATTTTTATTTTGTTTGTTTGTTTTAGAGCAGATGTAAATTTTAACTGGAAGACAAAGGCAGCTTGTCAGTTCTTAGTAATTTTAAGCACAGTAAATTGTTAAGTCTCATCTAACTGATTTTTGGTAAAAACACTGATAGCGTTCCTTTACAGTACTTTCAGACCAACACATATTTATTCTCATAATGCTCTTGAGGAGGAGGCAAGTTAGATACCCTTCTAGTTTCCCTACTCTGGAAAGCGATGGCATGGCTCCACCGCAGGGAACCTGGCGCCACTGAACCCACCTGGTGCAGTGCCGGACCATAGCGATAAAGCAGCAGATGCCCAAAGCCCAGCCAGGCTCCCCTGTCCCTGCTGACACACATTTAGCTTGGGCTGAGCTTGTTCTCATGTCTGGTCCTGCAGATATGCCCTAAACAACTCTGTCAAGGTCTTGCCCAGTAAACCTGAGAGAGCCATCTTTCTCCTGCTGTGGTCTATGGCATCGCTCAATCACAAGGAAGGAGATGGGGCCTTCCTTCATGCCTGTGGAGATACGTTATGTTTTATGATACAGGGAAGGGAGGAAAGTCAAATTCTGATTTACAGCATCCTTCTTTTGTTACTTGCAATACGTATCGAACACATTGACAAGTTTAGAAGTCCATATATTTGCTCCTGCTTTTTAGATTTATTTCATTTATATACCTTGCTGCGAGCCTTGCATGTGCACCAAGGAAGAGTTGATTATGAACTTCAGGACTGACTCCTTCACAGTTAACATACACACATTTGGGTTTTTTATATAGACATATATAAAATAAAATATATATATAAGGGAACACTTTTAGCTAGCTTTCCAATGCCTTGTTATAGTTCCACCAGAAAGACCTAAAATGTCTCTAGTACCCCTTAATACAGCACTTGGGGCTCAGAAGACCACGAAGGGTTTCCCCTGTTGTCATCAGGACTGTCATGGTGTTCACTCACCCTCCTGAAACTATGGCTGGATGTGAGCAAGGGAGGTGCCCATCACTCCACACCTTTTCTCTTCCACCTGCCCACCTCACTCTACCCAGCACAGAGGCTTTGTTGAAGGGGCAGTGGCACAGCAGCCATGGTACATGGGGGATGCTGATGGGGAGCTCTTGGCTGAACAGGCCCACCCTGATGCAAAGTGCTGAGTCTGTACAAGAAGGGTCAAGCTTGGTCAAGCTTGCTCAGGTGGTTTCTTTGGAAATGCCGTCTGTCCGAGTGCAACAGCAGGTTTAAGCTGTTCCAAGAACACATTATGAAAACAGCAAAAAGCTTAAAAAGGCCCTGCCGAGTGAGACATACCAAAGGTCTACCCAGCCCAGCTCCTGCCTTCGACAGCGCCAGGAGCACATTTGGAGGTGGCTGGGCAACTAGAGATCTGAGTTGCCTGCTATACTCGCGCAAGGTTGCTCTCTGTCCTCCATGTTAATAGGTACTTATAGAGCACTCCTCCATCAGTGTGTCTATCTTTAAAACAGAACTATGGAGCCTCTGATCACATCCATCCTATGTTTGCTGCAAACCACAATGAATGGGTCACACACAAAAATGGATTTTTATTTTACTATTGGCTTTTCAGATAAGCTAATGGTAGGCAGCAACAAACTACGAGAGTCTTACACCAAGGTTGCTTCTGAGTGAGGATTCAGGCAGCCAAGATCTTCAGTCAGTTCCCAAGTCCAGCCTGGTTTCCCTAACTACACAAGAGCTGGTCATCTAAGACAGGATATTGCCAGTAAAGCATTCCCCAAGAAATTTGGTATGTAAATGTTATCAGTAAAGGGCAGCAGTAGGTACATAAGGTACATACAAAGCCATTGAGAAAAAAACCCAAGCATCTCAATCCCCATTATCAGTACAGAAATAAACTACAGGCAGAACACCTAATCCACTTCCAGCAGTTGGTGTGAATGACTGTCCACAGACAATAGTCTAATAGTGCTCTCCTTGTCAACAGTTGGGCAACAGAGCTGTGAAACAGGCTCGCTGAAAGCAAGATTAATAACTGCAAAAGTCTTCCACCCTCTCTGTGTGAGGTAGGGAGAAAAATGCAGCAAGTACTTTTACACTGTAGCCATGAGATGAGTTTTTTCCTACACGGGGATGGACCTCTGGAGGGTCACTCTGACAGTGCCAATGCGGCAGTGGTGTACCTGCTGCAGTGCCATCTCAGTCCCAGCACAGAGTACATGGGCTGGATGCGGCACTGAAGTTGTTGCTGAGTATAGGACCCTCCCCGTAAACCAGCAAAAGTAGGTCCCTTCTGGTGGAGATTATTTGCCAGAGAGACATGAAAGAGGAAAGACAAATAGACCAAGTAATTCAGCTGAGCAATTACAGACAAAGCCCTTGCCAGTTCCCTGATGCAGACTTTGGGGAACTTAAGTACGTTTGGAAAGTTCATGAGTCTGGCTTTGGTTCTCTAACCATCAACTGTGAGTTTAAATCATTCGTTTTCTTTAATTAAGGAGGGAAGAACGACTTCCTCTTTCAACAGTGTATTTCCCCAGTGCTGCTTTGGCCTTTCGGCATCATGATGTAAAAGAAACTCGGTGAAAAGGACAGCAAGGCAGATTTCTTTCCGTGTTCCCTTTTTACTTTTCTAAAGTTCAGTGAGTTAACACTGGTCTCATTAATTGATTCTGAATTTCAGCAATAACTTTAATACAAATTACTGAGCAATTGTATTTCAGCTCTAAAAACTGTTAGGAAAATTTACCAAAGAATACTTGCCCTTTAGAAGCATGAAGAAGAAATAAAATAAGTGGTAGCTTATTTTCCATAAAACATTATTATTGGCCCCAGGATGAATATGTTATATTTATAGCTGATATAGGCTTTCACACAGATTCATACATAAAAGGTTCAAATATTTCTACAAAGATTTTCATAGTAATTATTGCTTCTCACCCTTTATACTTTCTCCATCCCTTTCAATATTCCTCAGGCCTATCCATACCTCTGCAAAGACCTCAGCCCCCAACTGGATGCCCAATCTCTGTCTCCCAACAGCAACCACTCTCTACCTCCTTCCAGCTCCTCCATCCCTGCATTCCCACTTCCTCACCACAGCATCCCGGTCTCCTTCATGCCTCCTTCCCCTGGTGCTTTGTCCACACTTGCTTTTTGCAAAATCTTCCTGTGGGTGATTGCTAACCTCCCACTTACCTGCTTACGCCCTTTGCCTCTGATTTGGCTCTGTAATCACAGCATCCCAAGCAAATACACAATGGTCAACAAATACTCACTTACAAGAGAGTACAGCTCAGGGTTTCCTTTAACCAGAGCTGTGCATGCTTAAGGTGGCTCAGGCTGGTCCCACACACTCAGTCAAGCAAAATTCAGATATCTGAAAAATTCTGCCTCAGACTGCAGGTACCTCATCCTTGCTACAGCTTAAAATTCAGGCATGAAATTCTCCCCCGAATTCTGGTTTGCTCATTAGCAGTGTCACATAATGAGTGACATGAACCAGGAAGAAAGTGACATTTGGGGTGTTAATTAGCATCAGCAGTGCAGCATCCCCTGGACATGCTCATGTAAACAAAACGCAGGCACGTGCCAGGCAGCCATCTGAATGCACAACAAAAGGATAAAATTAAAGCAACCTAATCTTCACTTCATCAAAAATTCTCTGCTCAAAGAAATTATTCCAAAAAGAGGAGTATGAGTGAAATTAAGGACGTTTCAGCTGTGAGCACTCAGGTCACTGGTTACCATTCTTTCCTACTTACAGGTTAAGGAAAGGTTTTAGAACCCTTTGAATGCCTTGGCTTTGAATATTAATTTTTTCTCACCTTTCTGAAGTCAAGTTTTCTATGAGATATTTAGTGTGAGAATTTAGATCAGCCAAGTCCATATCCACGAACATGTCAGGCTTGAAGAAATTTCTGCTTCTACTATTCCTTCCTCCCTCATAATGCCAAATAATTAGGCATTATTAGCATTTTAAATACTTTTCATATTGAATTTGAGTTAATTTGCTTTTTCTGCATGAAGAGGAAGGTGGAGGTGGGCTGAAGGAAGTTTTCTCTGACTATCAGAGATCTCCCCCATACCCTCCCCTCTGCTGTGTACCTGACATGCGGCAATACTGCCTGTTGTATGTTGGACACCTTGTGATGGTAACAGAGTCAGATAAAAAGCAGCTGGCCAAACTAAAGCCTCTGCTACTGTGGAGCATCGTTCTGCCCTTCAGTACAAATGGCAATCAATTAATTAACTGCCTAGCATTACTTATTAATTGCAATTAATTACAATATTATATATTGCAGGGGTTCTACAGGCACATCTTTCAGTTAAATCAATTTACCAATTTTGGAAACTCATTATTTTTTCATTCAGTGTGTTCAGTACTGCCACGTTCATACATCATCCTTCCAGCCAAGTTATTCTGCTGTTTTCTATAAATCAAGAACTGATGGGAAGAGAGCTGGCCTGGCAGTAAACAGGGCCCAGAGTTCAGAAAATTGGGGTCCCAGTCCTGTTGCAGCCACTTGGTGCCTGCAGGACTGGAGGCAAAGCTCCGTCACAGGTCCCTGCTCAAAAACAGAGGCTCCAAACTTCTTGGTGTTATGATAATTGAGGCTTTTTGAGCCGGTCTGGTACAAGTTGGGTATGAGACACAGCCAGAATTTCAAGTGTTTTCTGTGTTTTCCTGATGACCCTGATTGTCCCTCACCTGCACCTTTTGCTGTCACATCAGAAGAGGTTGCGTGTCAAAGGAGAAATATATATATTGCCCTTTCTTTATACTGGTAAAAAAGGCTGGCGTAAGCTGCAAGTAGTGAAGAGTGAGGTCCACTGGTTTTAAATCAAAGCCTGAATGTGTTCCTGTTCCCCTTCACTCAGCAATTTTTACACTCCTTCCTCTCATGCAACAGGATCTCCTGAACCTGGATCAATGTGACAGCCTCATCGGGAGGGACAATAGCCTAAATGCTGGAACAGAAAGACTATTTCCATAATTGCAAAGCCAAGAAATATCTGAGATATTTCTCCTTTCTTTTCTTCTTTTGTTCTTCTTTAAGTTTTAAAAAACTACCCTGGTCATCTTTTTCCAGCTGGTAGCTTTTGATTTTACTGGGAAAGGGAATTATTAGATCTCCATTCCTCTGCTTTCATTGCATGAGTTTCTCAAGTGTCTGAGCTCTAATGACAACCCAAATGATTTCGTAGAACTTAAAATTCAGAAGACATCACTTGCTTATCAAATCTGACTGTCTTCCTCCTCCCCTCTGTAAAGCACAAAACATCAAATATTATGTATTTAACCCTCAACTGAGCTCAGTAACTGGGGGCAACTACACTACTGCAGTTCCCCGGAGATCAATTATCCATGTACCAAAAGAAGACACAGGTACAGCAGTACCAGGGCCTTTGCAATGAAAGAGAACTGATTGAGAGATGTTTTTCTAGCACACACCAAAGGCAAAGACCACCCTCAAGGTAGGCAAAGCAGCTTTCTTCTGCTGAAAACTTTATTTTTTTATTACATGGTGGCATTTTGCATTTATCTCAAGTAGTCAGAAGATGATTTTGGGCATACTTCACTTCAAAGCTGGAAGAAATTATTTTAACATTGGAAGGATTTGTTATGAAAATGAAGAAGGAATAGAGGCATGATAGAAGATCTTGTGAGTGTTAAATGCAAATTACTGACTTGATACAATGATAAATAGAACTGTCTTTGCACACTTCTGTTGGCCACATAATGCAGTGGAGAACATCTGCACACTGCATCTGTACACACTTTACTCTTTACTTCCTGGCATTCCTCCAGCTAACATTTTTAAGATGTCCATATTGACTGTTTTTATTCCTTTTTGATAGCAAATGTTCTGCTAGTAGCAATACAGTTAATGGATAGCAAAGATTTGTTTCTGAGTATTTGGGATAATATAGCTTTTCAGTTATTATGAAGCCATATTATTTTATAGACTCACTATCTCAGGCTTTCTTTTATGTCCCTTGAATTTGTGTGCACAGCGTCCTAGAGCACAACAGTACACAAACACTCTACCAAACACACAGAAACCATTAGCATGGGAAAATATCTGAAATAATCTTCTTATAACTTTTTAATGAAGATTTATACTTTCTATATTTTTGGAAGGTTTTGTCTGAAGACTTTGGCAACTGCTACAGAGATAAAACTGATATGTATTAAATATGCAAGAAAGTACTAATCTAATATGAAGTTTGAGTGACTGAAGTTATAAAGTCAGAAAAATGTCAGGAAAAAGTGTTAGATTTCAAGAACAAGCAGCAGTCTGTAATACATTTAACAAACAGCAATCCAGTACAGCTCCACATCCAGTAATAGCAATAGCAATATAGACATTTAAATAAGGTCTATATAATAAAACTTGAACTGAACTAGAAAGAATGAAAATGACACATCCAAATTCCCTGAACTGTTTCAAAGTCTCTAGAAGCAGCTTCAGTGAATGTCAAACTTTGTTTAAAGTCTTTTTTTTTCACCACACTCTTTCTGAAAATTTTTCAGCATTGTTGCTGTCAGGGGTAGCAGCAGTGGGAGAAGAGGATGTAATGCTTCAGTAAGGGAGAGCATGGATCAAACTGGTGGAACTGGAGATGCCATATTCCTGATCTGCTCTGGGGGAAACCCCAGTGATATACACTAGATCTCTCTGAACACACTCAGATGGACATCCGAGCTTCAGACAACAGAGCTATGTAAGGAGTGGAAACAAATTCTTGATCTACTGAGCTGGAGAAGCAACAGGCAGTCTCCAACCATATTTCAAGCAGTTTGAAATAAGCAGCCTATTAGCCACCATTGCCATTTTGAAGCCCAGGCTTAGAAGACCTACTCTGAACGTTGTGAGATACAGTATCTCAGGTACTTCTGGTGCCTGGCTATGTTAGGACTCAAGAGGTCAGCACAGGTGGGACTGAATGTTTCTACTGCGACAGATTCTCCCACAGCAGACAAGGTCTGCCTGAGTCCCACTTCCACTCTGCTTATCAATTCCTCAAGAAGGGAAGTCTCCTGAACTCTTCCTCCCAAAGCACAGAAGATACCACCCAGCAAACAGAGAAATAACCAGCTCTGTCTCCTCTGCTCTGCCCACCAGGAGAGCAGTGGGAGTGCCCTGTTTCCATATGAGGCTGCCCACAGAAAGCAAAGATGCTCACAAGCTGTACTGCACAAATCCTACGAGTGCCACCGCTGTTCTCTGCTACCTGCAGGACACAACACTGCAAAACATATGCTCTGAAGTACTTGGGAGAAGACCCTGTACCAGCCACCGGGCTGATGTGCCCAAAATGTGCTCCTCCTCCAATCGTTCCTTTCCTTCCTTCCTCCCTCCACAGGGGAGGGAAGTTCAGCACTCAGCAGCTGAAGTTACAGGTTAAACAACACCTGTTTACCAATGTCACATGCAGCAAGAGCTGAGTGTAGGAGTAGAAGCACTTTAAAACATTACCTGCTCTTTCTGTCTGTTGCCAAGAAGCTTTGAACCAATTCCCTTGCCCCCAGCTCCCATTCGTCCCTACCTGTTTGCTTGCTGCACACGTTGCTGCTCTGCCCTTCCACAAGAGCACAGAGCTCACAGGCACTGCCTGAAGCATTACCAGAGCTCACTGCCAGCAAAGGTTACTTACACCTGCAAGCTGGGGAGAATCCCCAAATGAAGGGAAGTAGGGCTATCAACCAGACACAGCAAATGTGTTAGCAACCTCAGGCTTTTGTGTATTTTCACAGAGAGTCAGGTAAAATAAGAAAAATACAGGGTTTTTTTTAAAGTCATATATTGGGTCCTCAGAAATAATTTCCTACCTCGGCAGTTCTGGGCAGTCAGAGCAGGAGGCAGCCAGTGCCCAGTGTCTTTCCCAACAAATGGTGCGTTATCCTTCTCTATTCTTTACTTGACATCAGCAAAATCAGCTCCATTAACGCAAGGTTACTCTTTGGAAATTTTTTGTCTTGATTAACTCCTTTTATGTAATTTATTTTGGTCCTCTGATTCCTATTAGTGGGATCAATATTAATTTAAATCAGAAGGCTGTGTATTTTCTCTTGCGCCATTCATGCAGATCAGGTGCATTGCATTTCCCCTAATTGTATCGCTGACAAATTAACCTCAGTTGGGATTACCAAGATCAAGTGATAAAAGTGATTGCAACCAGCTTTTCCTTTCTGTTTTTGGCAGGGATCAAATGGTTAGCCCACAGCTAAACTTCTAAAGAATTCTATACATCAGACTTGGGAACAAACGGAATAAAGCTGGTCATTGCTTGAGAAAACAGGTCATACCTGAGATAGCTCCTTCCTCCCCAAAGAAAGCACTAGATGCTGCAGCAGCCACCCTGAGCATGGGGATGAAGGACTTGCTCTTCTAGCCAAAGGTGTGGGTCTCTGGAGTCAAGGTGGGACAGGGTGTGGAAGAGGGCATAAGCCGAGATGAAAAAACAGTGGCTTCCAGACAGGTAATAATTTAGATAGGAAGGCAGAAAATGTACTTATAGAACAGCAGGACAGTGAATCATCTGTGCACCACGGTGGAGTAGGGGGTAAACACCAGGTGAACAGTAACGCAAAAGGCAGACACCGAGACTGGAATAGCAGCAGAGTGCAGAGGAGGATCCTGGACACCTTGTGGGCACTACTCTGAGCAGATGTGGCTGTTCGGGATGTGGATGCTTGGGTAATCAAGGCTGATTCCTAATAATGCCCAGCAGCTGATGGGTCATTAGCAGGTGGCCTGTGCTGGGTTACTGTCATGCTGAGTGCTCAGTAATGTAAGCAATGAGCTAAAACTCCAATTAAATCTGATGAAAGGTCAAAGGCTGAAAGCACAACATCTCTAGCAGCTATTGCAGGTAGCAGGTTCGGGACAAGGTGTTTTTGACTGGCTTTGGGAGTGATTTAGAGCTGAGTGCTGTGCTTTAAAGGGGTCTATGACATTTGCGTAGTTAGTATAGTGTGATGCTGGAAAGTCAGACCTCAGGAGAAACAGTAGTTTGGGAGTGGACACAGCTGCTAGCTAGTGCACAGAGAGACTCACACCCGCACACTGCAAAGGCTGGTTTTGCCAAAAGGCCAGGTTAACAGTTACATGCTGAGGCAGGCCACTGCTCATAGCAACTCTGCACCCTGGGTTTCTGTGGGTCAGTGTCCTGAACACCCTAAAGGTCCCTGAAATCTGCTTAGATGCCTATACTTTACTTGTATTTGGATTCACAGGTCACCTGGAATTAGTAAATGACCCAGCCTTACACTGAGCTAACCCAAGTGAAGCAAGTCTTTTAATTCATTTTTATAGCAGCTTTTACAGTAAAGTTGATTGAAAGATGTAAAATGCAGGGCACAGTCTATTCGTATCAGAACTCAGCATCATTATCACAAAATAAAGTGCTAAGTTCATCTCTTTCCCTGAGCAAAGCTAGGCTGTCTTGCTCAACTTCTCTATGAGCTTAACCCTTCAGGAGAACAATGATATTGGCACCATCCTCCAGCAACACAGACACGGGGTGCATTGTAGCCCACTGCAGTAGGTTACCACCCTTCACCTCACAGTGAGTGCTGTGGGCAAAAGCCACCTGCAAATTTTATCCTGGCTCGGGTTTCAGAGATGACTCATGACAAAGCACAGCACTGGGAGACCGCCCGGCTGCAATACCAGCACTGCTGCTAGTGGAATGACTGACTGAAGCAACACAGCTGCACAAGAAGCAGGACACCACCAGCTCGTGTGACCCCCAATTCCTCCTATTTAAAGCCACGCAAGTCTGCTATCACTCCCAGCTAGGGAGTCTCACTCTCAGCCTTTGGCACAAAGACTTATCACTTAGGATGGCTGCTGTGACTCTTGTGCAATGACTGAATGGCACCAAAACAAATTAGCTTCATACACTAGCAAACACTGAGTTCATTCTCCAGGTATCTAGAAAGTACAGGTTAGACTGTGTCACTGAAGTACAGCTGCCTAGAGGCAGACCCTGCACCAGATGGTCAGAGGGTGAGGCACAACTTCTCACCGGCTACTGGCCACAGGGTGAAATATGCCCTCCCATTTTCTGTTCTCCAGTGTAGGAGCAAATATCACCCATGGTGGGGCTGACATTCAGCCCAGGCACACCCACAAGGAGACACATGAAGGTTGTGGTGATCAGAGATGCACTAGTGCAGGGGCCACACTGCCTCTGGTGGGTACATCTGGGGAGGGGTGAGGCTATGAGGTTAGATCAGTGCTTTCAGATAAAACCTAACTATTAATCCAATCCAGAAAGACCTTCTTTCTAATTTATTTAAAATTCACTGCTTGAGAGAATTTCTGGATGTAACAAGTGAGTGAGCTGCATTGCCAAGGAGTTTCAGATTCCAGTAAGATCTTTTCAGGAAAGAGATGGACTGAGAGGGAATGTGTTTCATCTTCCAATTATTTGCAAGGTATAATGAAAGGTGACACAGCAACTGCCATCTACTCGAAACAACAGCTCTGCCACATCCTCCTCGACAGACCACACCAGCCATGACATGAAGCTGATCTCACACATGGGCAGGAATTCAGAGTTGAGCTATCTGCTACCAGCACCCACAGCATGAGCTAAGTCTCTCCTAATCGCTTACTTATACTCCATCCAGGAAAATGATCTCTGATTACTCCTGTAATACAAGCAGTTAGTAATATTAGTAATATAATTATTAGTATTATTAACTTGTGCAGTCACTTTAATTAATGATCACTGCAGCTTGATGCTGAGTGCTTTTGAAAACCAGGGTTTCCGCCGTGGATCGCAGGGGTATGCCTCTTGCAGCTTACACTGCTGCAGAAAATGAACTCCACAGCTGAGCAGCTCACTGCTTAGTCGCTGCTTCCACTTTTTCTTGGCAGCCTCAACTATGCCAATGATTTTAACTGCCAGGTCTAAGTTGGTCTTCCACAAGTTGCAGAGCTATAGATAAAGTATTTCCAACCATGTACCACTTCACTGAATTCTTTGGCATTTCTTGCATTAGAATTAAACGATCTTTCCTGATCTCCAAGCTCCTTGATAAACTTCACACCACTTTGCAAATCTGGGCCCTTACTTTTCTTCTCTCCCCCCATTAGAATTGTGGGTTTTCTTCATTTGAGGGCAAGTGAAGAGAAAAAAGAAGTGAAAAGGGGAAGAGTGAGACTATATTTTTTCCTCTTTATGTAGTAGTTTTTTGCACAGAAAACTGTGAAAAAAAGCCATCCGTCTGATTAGGTAATGATAAACAGAGACCTCCCCAGGAAATTGCTTTCTCTGGAGGAACAAGGTGAAGCAACACAACTGTCCTCAATCTGACAAGTCCCACCAACCTTGTGCCCTCCTCTGCCTTCTGCTCTTCCAAATGTGCCCTGGGATGCACCAGCCCTCTTAGTGACAGGCATTTCGCACACAGCCATTCTGCTTTCCAGTGCTCTCCCCTTCAAGTTTGCCTTCCAAAATTGGGCACTGTGGGCAGGAAGGATGAGTACAGAGCATATCTTAACCTTCAGTTATAAACAATGGCTATGATATAGCTGTACTACCATTTCTATTATCATCAAATATGTTTTGATTCAACACCTATTCCATTACAAAGGAATAAGCTGACACTGACTCATGGACACCTGCCGCAGTCACTACATTGCTAATGTTTAGTCACCAAACCTTCTCTGAAGAATAACACATCTAAAGCACATGGGGGACTGTGATCCAAATGGAGAATGCTACATGCGTGGTCTTGAAAGCTCTGATATGAGCAATGCTGACAGATACAGAGACTGCCATGTAGAAGAGCAAAGCAATGTTTCCCACAGGTATCCATCAGGGCACATTCAGAGTGACCTAAGGGACACCATCTGCTCCCCTGTGCTTTAGGGGAGGACCAGGGAGAAGCCTGGGGAACAGGAGCTTGTAAACCCATCACTGACAATCAGGATTTAAAGCAGTATGTTTTGCAGGGGTCAGCTGAATGGATTCGTAAGAGTGACTATGCCTGACAAGTTGATAGAAAGCAATTTGTACATTTTGAAAGCTCGGTAACGAAAGAATTATGGGAGGGAATTAATATTTAGCATGGGAACAGGGAATGCAGGCTGTCAGTAGAGGCAAAAGTATCTGATAGAGGGTGTAACATCAGACACTGGTAAAGCCAAGATCAGAATCTGTTTAACTTTCTATGCATGATTAAATTACATTAACAAAACACTAACAGAAAAGCCTTCAAATAAAGAAAGAGGATTTAGCTACATTTACTTTTCATGGAAGCTGAGAGGCAGATTCTCTGTGCATTTCTGAAGGCCTTTATTAACATGAGATACATGAAGTCCAACATACTGAGACACTGAACCAACAAGAGCTTTTGCTATTCTAGGCTTGGTTTTGTAAGTAATGAGGGCATGACAGAAGATTTGACTGTGAATAATAAATTGGCATTGAGTAACAAGAAGTTGATTCTGTTCAAACTAAATGGAAAGATAAACAAAAACAAGCCTGTAAGGGCAATCTTTGATGCATTAAAGAACCTAGAAGCCGTATGGGCCAATGTGTTCAGGGTCTGTGGGTGTGTGACGGCCTGGAAGTTCTTGAATTCAGGATGGTGACATTCCCAAGAGCTTTTGTCACAGGTGTGAGAAAAAAAACCTGTGGAGTGCTCCAAGTCTAGATGAACAATCACTCCAAAAACCATAACATAAGTAAACGGAGAATGCACAAGGAATGGGGAAAAGGTACAATCAGCAAAGAAATCATACTCAGAGGCTAGGAGATAGGGATAGGGTGAGGATTCTCACAAATTAGTCTGAATTACACCTTGAAAGGGACATAAAATCAAAGAGCTACAGGCCCTCCAGCAATGTAGCCATATAGTTGTAAGACAATAAAAAAGTGGAGCAGTTAAGTAGTGAAAATGAAGTAAAAAATTAAAAAATTTTATAATTACAACTTAAGTCTAAATGAATACTTTAAATCAGTTTTCAATCCCTCTCCCCTTCCTGTTTTATACACCCAGCACAGCTTTGGAAATCTCAGCCAACTGATACATTACTAGTACAGTATTCATATTGTGCTCCTAGCTGGCAGCAAGAAAAAAGGTAGAACTGTGGTACTCAGGAGAATCAGTGCTCCTGCTCTGAGGTGAGCTGTGGCTGCTCTGCCTGAAAGCTGGTGAGGGTGTGACGAGCAGCCAGGCTGAGCGTGGACAGGGCAGGCTGTCCCCAGGACACACGTTTTGGAAGTCTTCATTTCAAACTAAGGACTTGTGCATTTAGGCTTTTCCTGAATTATGCTTCAAGTACTTTGTTTAACAATGAATGCTTTCTCTTTAAGGACTGCATGTGACTGATTGGGATAAAACATTTTTTTCCAATACATGTTTTAGCTAAAGCAAGTCATCATCCTATTGTCTGATGGGTAACTACACTAAACTGTATTAAAAATAAGTCATAAGATAGCTACTAGGAAGAGATTTACAATGATCCAGATTTTTTCAGGGCAGCTTGTCTGCTTTATCTCAGGAAAGCTTACAGAAACTTCAAGTAAACTTGAAGGCAAGCTGTTCTGTATAAAGGAATGCTCCAGACCATTAGCCAGCACAGTAAAAACCAGAAATGGGGCAACGGTGGAAAGGAAGAGCAGACACACACTGAGCTTTTTTCCTCTCACACAAAGACTTCTCTAGCACAGCGGAGCAGAACTGACTCTGCAGAGTCCTGGTCACCACCTTTATTTAAGCTCACAGGATTTATCTAACCAGCCAAAGACAGATTTTCACGGGGCTCACTCATCTCCAGTACACACATTTCCCACTAATGCCCTTACCAGACTACGCTTACCATTAGAGCCAGAGCTCCTACTCTCCTACTCTAGCTCACCAAACCCTGAACTTCTCCTGCTTTCATTGTACTTCCCATGACCAGGAACAAAAGGAGGACAAATATTTTGCAGAGCACTCCATTTACTGTTACTGCTTTTTGGCAGCAGCCTCCTTTAGCATCAAAACACTTTATGGAAGAGCCTGCCAGGCTGTGAACTGGAGCATCACTCCAACTACCATTTCTAAACAGTTTGAACAGGTCTGCCTTCCATGTTCACACAATCCCCTTCTCCCAGGTCTGCTTCCAAACCAAGGTCATTCAGCCTGCAAAGGCCATATGTACTTAGGTGCCTAACATGCAATTAATTAACATGCACATCCAAGGATTTTTATAAGCTTTTAGGCTGAGTGCCTAATTCCCATGGGAACTGTATGCTGACTTTTCATTTGTGCCTTTGGAAAGCTATCAGAAACGTTTCTGTATCTTTATTGGCTTCAATTCTGTTTTGAATCCAGATCTTTTGTCTTCTCCCAGTCTCGACAAACTCCGCCACTTTTCTTACTTGATTGAGCACCTTTTGCAGGTGCTCAATTTTAGCACAACAAGGGAAGAAGGAGTTCGAGACTGTGGTTTCCTCCACTCCTGCATTACAAAATACGCAGTCCCTTCACGTTTGCCCACAGAAGTACAGCTACACTGGCAGCTCCACATGGAACTGAGAGGCAGAAGAGCCAGTTACATGTGATAAAGCACTGCAAAAGGCATGGCAGAGTTCAAGTGTTTAGTTGTTCTGATGTCTCATGAAGCCGTCAGATGGGCCAGGTACCAACTCCAAGATCTGGATACTGGAGACTGATTTAAGGCAGTGTAACCAGACAAAGCAGAATAAAAATTCACTTTCTGGCTAGGTACTGCTGGAATGTAGCATCCTAGAAAGGACAAATTTTCAAGTGTGCCAATCCCTTTGTACATGGTAGTAACAGCTTTGTTACAGCTGTAATAAAATACCCATTTTTATATGGCTTCAGGACACGCTGCCCCTGCAGATCTTGCTATTGCCCTCAACCCTGCAATAACGCGACAGATTGTGCAAGTGATCCTGGCCCTTTCCAGCACAAAGGCAGCTGCAGTTTTTTGCTTCACAAACTGATTCAGCCAAGGCACAACTGCTGATGCTCAGAAGGTAGGTGGGTATCACAATATAAAGAGAAATGAAGCTGTGTAAGAATCTTGTTTAGTCACCTATAAATCAGTTTAGCATAATGACCTGCCTCTCTTGCATTCAATGTCTTAAAGGGCTTCTCTGACCTCCAGTCCCACAGTGACTTCCCTGGTCTTCAGGTGGGAAGGGAGAGACCGCGTCCCACTCAGCTTCCCTCTGCTCTCCCTTTCACTTTGCTGTTCAAGAAGAAAAATAGTGAAAAAAATCCGCTGCTTATGTTGCCCCTCTCGAAGTCATCAATAAATCAGAAAAGAGCATAGAAAGGATTTGGGCCACAATTTTTCTTTCTTATCACCCAGAGTTTCCAACTATCAAGGTCTCTCTTACTGCACAATTCTGAATAAGCTCTGAAGTAGTGACCTGACTAAGCAGTCCTTAGGGGTTCCTGTGGCTCCCTTGGCTCTTCTTCTTTTGATTCATTTTAACGAACTATACAGTCTGAAACATAAATTGCAACCTTATTTTTTCAGCTAATCCCATGACCAGATTAAAATCTTGGCTGCAAATACACTCAGTCCTTTTGGAATATCACAATCACAAATTATGAAAAACTCCCTAAAGCTTTATGCATGTGGGATTTTTCCCCCCTTTCCTAAAATAATGAACTGCAACAATCAAGTCTAAATGAGCTAAGGTGACATCCTTTTAGCGTAAAAAAAAATTTGTCACGTACTCAGCCCTCTCCCTTTTAGAACTTCCCATCATTTTTCACTATCTGCTAGTCTTTCTTGACTTTATCAGCCAAATTATGTACATTTTTCCCTTACACACTGAAGGTCTCCAGGAATTACATGAAATACTTCAGTTATGAAAGGCTATATTTACCCATGTGACACACGAGGCCAAAAAATCATAAGAACTTTGAATTAAGTGTTTATGTGGCATGGCATGTATCTGAACCAGTCCTAAAAGACACAGAAATACGTAGACTCCAGTTTTTAAACCTCAGATTGTTTTTCTGAAGCTTTTGCTTTTCTCTTAGTACTCAGACTGACTGGCCCATTGAACTTTCAGAGATCTATCTGAAATGAGGTGTGAAGAAAAATATCCTGGAAAAACTCGTCATAATCTGTGTGCTATTATTAGTCCCTCGTGCAGTGGCCCCACTGTCAACTTTTCTTCCTATTGGTGTCACCAATAGTTCTCAGTTAAGAATAAAACAACTTCCCATCTCTTCAGAAAAGTCCTTGCACAGCCATGCAGGAACCTCCCTATGTTGGTTTACAAGCTAAGAACCCTTATACCTCTAGTTGGTTATTGACTTTGGCTAATGAGTTTATTTTCAATATCTGTTTTTTGTAGGAAATATTCTCTTCAGTTATTTCTTAGTATACAAGATAACTTTTAAAAACAGTGCCCTTCTGCCCTTTGAAGGAGTGACATTGTTTTAAGAATAAATTCATCAACTCAGCAGACAGAAAACCTGACTTCTATCTAGGATATCTATATTGGCTTGTGATATAGATAATCAAGATTTAAACAGATGTCTCAAGGCTCTTGATTTAGAAAGGTGTATTTTGAGATTGGTTCTTCCCTTTCTATACCTGACTGTTCTCCCACATGAAAAGCATTGGCCACAGCAATGTGCAGTGCTACAGGGACATCTTGCATCCCAGGGTTCCACCGCCTGGACCAGGTTCCACCTGGATCAAATGCAGACATTTCCCAAACAGGAAGACAGCAAGATCTGGATCCATCAGGCAAAGGGTAGTTCTCACCTCAAACAGGGTGCTTGGAAACAGCTACAAAGTGAGTTAAACTTTGAGGACAGAGGTCTTCAAGTTCATAAATGCTCTCTTCCATGCCTTCTGGAGTAAAAATTTGGAAGCGGAGAGTCAGGCAACAATTTCAGTTCAAACTAGGTGATGTGTCTGTTTTGTTTCCTTCTGGAAATCTCTGTGCAAAGCTGTGTCTCCCGGAAGAACCTTCACAAGCCAAGTACTCTGGTCGTTCATTTGGTTTTGTTCTCTGAAAACGTTCAGGCCTTCAGGGGAAGATCTTTTGAATTTGACTGCACCTCTACCGGGATCTGAGAACTCGGTTGCCCTTGCAGAGTCTTTTGTAGTGAATATGCAGAATCATCAGCTTCCACAACCATTTCCTTGTCTGACCTGACAGTTAAATACCATCACCCCTTCTCCTGAGAAAATTTCTTAATGAAAGATGAGAGACTACATTTCAACTTGAAAAATTAATGCTCCACCAGTAACACCTGAGAGCTCAAAGCATGGAAAGGTGAACCAGCAAACCAGCTTGCATCCAAAGGAACAGTCTTTTCAAATATTTCTGTCTTAGAACCATTCATATCTTCCTGAAACTTTGAATTACACTAGGCTCCAAAGTCCCCTGTGTTCATAATCATTAAAAAGGAGACACATTTGGAGAATAAGCTTCTGTACTGAGCTCCTAGGGTATCTGACGGATGTCAGGCTATGTAGTCTCCTTAAATCTGGATGAAAGACATTACTGAGACCTCTTCTTGCTCAGAGTGCCTGCTGGGAACCTGTGCCCGCACTGCACAAGAGTTTAGGGAGGATTTAGAGACAAAAAAACTTAAGAAAAGTTGTATGGGATGATTCAAAAATCATTCAAAGATCCAGGATCCTATGTCTAGATGCCAAGGGTAGAGTGTGAGTATAAGACAACCATACAGTGGGTGATACTTCCCTGTTATGTCTCCTGATTCACCAACGGCTCAGAGTCTTCCAGAGCCAGAGGCGATATAAACACACTCAGTGGCCCATGCTAAACCAGTCTTCCATTAATGTACCTAATTGCTCTGGGAATTTACCTACCTGCTCTGACACAATATTAACTTCTGATATCCACAACAATAAATAGCGGAGTTTCACAACTCAGCTGAACTGCTGTGTGAAGAAGTACATCCTTTTAGTTGTCCTAAATCTTGTATGTGACCATCTTACCTGAAGGTGGCTCGTTCTCACACTAAGTTCCCACGCCCCTTCTCCAAGCCAATCATCACTTCGTACATCTCAATCATATCCCACCTCAGCTATCTCTTTGCTGTCTTAAAAAGTATGAGTCCATTTATCCATTCTCATCCCCCCTCTTCTTCAGCACTGAAAGCCTGTGCTTTTCCCACTTGTACTGTC